>LQRL01186995.1:0-28207 GCA_001703475.1 Hydroides elegans
TATAGCTGCCTGTAGGATAGCTGCCTGTATATAAGCGCCCATGACACCCCAAACCCCCTACTGACAAGTGAACCCTCGGGCATGTGGACCTTCGGACATGTGAACAGTCGCCAAGTCAACTTATGTTATGTTTAATATGTCAAATAATCTTGAAAATGTTTGTATACACAATAAGGTACATCGCTACTATAAAAGTTCGAACCCTTATCCAAGTGTGCAATAGTTTTAATTTAAATCAAATATATTAAACCGAGATATAGAACTTAATTTTTCAAAAGATATTTTATATGATTTGAGGTACTGCATGCTTTGAGTATTGATTTTGTGTCTCAGTGTTTTTACAGCGAGAGCCAGTGTTGCCAATGTCGCGGGAAACAAGCGAAATGTCGCTTGTTTTCAGGGGCTTTTGCGTTATTTTTTGGCTTTCGCGGGTTGCTTGTTTTTCGCTTGTTTTCCGAACTTTATTTTTTTTGCTATATTTTCTTTATAAATGTTTGTACTTAATTGTGATTTTGACCTGCTCTTGCACAAATGCCTGTCCAGTTATGGATCATATGACGTCAGTGACGTAACTACAGTGTTTTTCATTGAGGTACGACGGCCGAAACGTGACAAACACAACACAAGAAATAAACCCAACATAAAATAAACGCAACACAAAAAAACACAACACAACAAATAAACCCAACACACAAAATAAACACAACACAACAAATAAAACCCAACATGAAATAAACCCAACATTTAAAAAACACAACACAACAAATAAACGCAACACAAAATAAACCCAACACACAAAAAACACAACACAAAAACACACCACAACAAATAAACCAAACATAAAAAACCCTACACAAGAAATAAACCCAACACACAAAAAACACAACACACAAAAAACACAACACAACACATAAACGCAACACAAAATAAACCCAACACAAAAATAACACAACACACCAAATATACGCAACACAAAAAAAAAACAACACACAAAAAACATAACACAAGATATACACGCAACACAAAAGAAACCTAACACAAAAAAACACATAACATGAGAAAAACACAACTAAAAAAACAACACACGAAATAACCCCAACACGCAAAAAACACAAGAAAAAAAACAACACAAAAATAACATTCAAAAGATCACTCAAAGTCTGGCCATGCACTAAAACAAATTCTTAAAGAGGTATATTAAGTTTTGTTTATACGTCATCAAACAGCATTTTGATTCAGTTTATATTTGAACAAACACACTAAAAAAAGTGCATAATATAGTTAAGTCTTAGAAATTTATCAAAATACGTATGAAACAATTCGTTTTGTATCCAAATTTAATCTACAACCAGTGGAATAAGCATAGATAATTTTTGAAGCCATAAGAAACTATTCTTTAACGAAAGCAGATAGTTTTTCATAGACAATAACATCCTTCCAAGAACTATCATAATATATATCAGATGCTTAAGGAAATGTGGAAAACTGATTCAGGGAAAATGTAAATAAATAATAAGTTTAAAGATACACAGAGCAACATATGGATAATTGGAGGAATTTGACGGAAAGATTTGATTTTTCCATTAGTCATTAGTTCTAGACCTTTCACAATAAAAGTATCCGTGCATATTCGTCGCCATAACAAATGTATAAGGAGCTACTTTTTTCAGATTATGATATTACAGCTACGAGAACTTATCAGCATGGACAGTTTGAATAGATGATACTTATTCAGTGTACAGTAACTAATGATACATAAGCAAGGCCCAAGATATATGTTTCTAATAATATAAACCATTTTCAACATACGTATTATTTAAGTGGTTATTACGTATAAAACAAGTATTTATAAGGTTTGTATAAGTGCAAAAAATATTGAAACTCGTGCAAAACTCGAAATCGCATATGAACAGAATAACGTTTTGAAAACGTGTCCATCTCACTGAAAAAAACACGTTATCGGAAACTTATTTTCAAAGTTTTAAAAACGTGTCCCGGTGTACTGGGTGTAAAATAAACACTGTGTTACATATTTGCTACACATTTTTACTTTTTTTCACAACACGTACAAAAACCATCTGACGAGCCCCCTATAATATTGACGTTAAACTATTGTGTACATAGTACATGTGTTCATTGTGTACAGCATTGAGCACGGAGAGGATCTTTATCGTAGATATATAAACCATATACAAAATATATGAAAACAAATCTTGGATCATATTAAAAAAAAACTGTTCTATTCATGCTGTAAATGTATTAATGTTATAAGGTTAGACGTACATGCTCAGAAAAATAATTCTTGCATTTGGTGGCCATAGCCAAAGGTACAGTGACGCGCGATTCTAACCCAACCACATTCTTATCAGTTATCGTTTATCGTATATCGTATATCGGTTATCG
The DNA here is from genome assembly GCA_001703475.1 of Hydroides elegans. NCBI lineage: Eukaryota > Metazoa > Annelida > Polychaeta > Sabellida > Serpulidae > Hydroides > Hydroides elegans. Next base: position 2,404 of record LQRL01186995.1, read on the forward strand.
TTTTTGCGGTTATCGTTTATCGTATAACGTATATAGTTTATCGTTTATCGGTTATCGTTTATCGATTAGCGAGTGTCGTCAATGGATTTAGACGAGTATACATGTATGCTTTTGGGTGTTTTGGTTATGCATAAATGAGGCCTAATGTAAACACGGCTCATTGAAACACTGTGCTTGCAAAGTTGGGTGGGTACCCCGGTTTTTTAAGTGACATTTTCCCACAAGTTTATCTTAATATTCTCGATAGTGACACATTATGGTGAGGTATTTGAACGCTATCGTTTATAGGTTATCGTTTATAGGTTATCGTTTATAGGTTATCGTTTTTGCGGTTAAAGTTTATCGTTTATCGTTTATCGGTTAACGTTTTTGCAGTTATCGGTTAGCGTGTATCGTTTGTGTCGATGTTTGGACAGAATCAGGTCACCTTTGTGTTGGGTCCTAGATGTACGTTTTATGTTAAGGTTTATTCTTATTTCAACCTTACCCATTCTTACATCAACCATTCAACAATTCGATTGAAATATATCAGTTGATCATATAGCATAGTTACCGAGCAATTGGCAGCCAAAAATGTCGACTATCAAAAACGGTTGTATCAATTTTTTTGGACAGAATATTAAGAATTATGAATCTCCTTTATACGGCAAATGAGTACCATGTGATATTGTTTCTTGGCTTATAATAAGTATTTTGAAAAGTAAAAAGGCGTTTAGGGCCAGTAGTAACATGTATATATCGGTGAAACTTAGAACTTTAGGGTCCCCATGGCCCTTTTTCCCGACATCAAGGCAAGAGGTTTATTTTGATTGGTTAGTCATATATAGTTATATTAAATTATGGCCAAACGCAAAAGTGATCTGATTTTGTCAAAACAAATCGATACAAAGGTTTATTATTGATTAAAAATGTTTTTACACTATCGTTGCGCCTAAACACTAATAGGGAATAGCTCTAAAATCATTGCACGTTTGAAGGAAAATCAATTGAAATGTTTGTTTATAATCAAGTTTTGAACAGATGAATAGATTAAGCCTCCCTAAGCCTCTCGAAAAGTAAGTCACATGTTTTGTATATCAATAAGATTCTAAAGATTTTGATAAGGTCTATCGATGTTGTGCTATAATCGGTTGATGCACAAAATTATTTAAACAGATAGAATTCTATTGTTTAAAAACATTTATAGTAAATTTTTGACTAAATGTTTTAAAATTTTAGCTTAAACGCTGGCAATCTTGAACAAGACTCAAGGCAACAACACACAGATTATGAACCAAATTTAAATACATGACCGTACTTAAAAAGACACGAAACGAAAAGCAAAACATTAAAAAAATGGCTAATATCCTCTTCACAAGTCTGTTATTATTTCTTATGTTTTCATCTTGCAAGTCTGGGACTCTAAATGATTGCATTGCACAATGCATCACAGCAGGTTAGTAATTTTAACTTCAAAGCTGAATAAACAATCTAGAATCTACTTCTCAAAATCCACATCTTGTTGCATTACCCTTAAAGGGTTATTCATACGCATCAAAATACGGTAATTCATTTTAGGGACGGAAATAAGTGAATTGCCGTATTTTGACGCGCATGAATAACCCTTTAAGGGTAATGCAACAAGATGTGGCTTTATCGGAGTAGTAATTCACTCTGAACTAAAATCGAGAAACCAACAGGGGGCTTCCTTCATTCTAGACAAAATCCATAATGCCAAAAAATAGCAAACCTAACTGGTTTGGCAATTTCCTAAAATTTCTTAAGGAATAGAGATCTAATAAATTTATTTTGACTTCGTCGAAGGGCACCCCGCGACACATTTTTCAAAAAGTTGTTAAATCACTTTAAAACAACATTCCAAGTATGAATTACAACAAAATAATGGTTTTTGAACATTAAAATTTTACAAAAAGGTGTTCCTTTTTTCCAAGCCAGCTGGGCTGTTCCTCCTTTTCTAGCCAGCTTGGAACCGAAAAGGAACACCTTTTGCGAAAATTGAAATTTTGAATATAACTAAATTACTTGGCATATATTATAAATAACAGTTTATTATACAATTGCAAGCAGGTTTAATCACTTTTGAAATAATTATACTCAATATTTATTACAAAAATGAGGAAATTATCAAAAATGGTGTTCCTCAATCTGCTAAAATCTCCAAGCTAGAATGATTTTTCTAAATAGTTCCAAGCCAGCTGGAATTTGGTGGGGAACAGCTTTTTTGGGGAACAGCTCGTGAGGTACTCTTCTTCGTCATGTCTTTGTCTTGTCTTCGTGATAACTGAAAAAAACAGAAATGAAATAAACATTTTTGGAGCAAACAACTATATTTATTATTTGCAATTTATTAAGTAATTGAAACATTGATCCATTAACTCGATTTTATATCAAAATGGATTATTTAAAGGACATGAAATCGATATATCTTACTCCCTCAAAACAAACGCCTGTCAATGTTAAAGGTACAATAAAATTAACCTAGAAGTCTATACGTTGCCGGAGTCTATAGAATCTAGTTTTCTTTATTCCAGATTGTGTTTCAAGTAATTCAATATGTGAGTCGTGTTGTGAAACACTCACTGAACAAGGATTAGCCAGTACGCTCGAATGGTAAGTTAGATATCCTTCAAAGTTTAATTTGCAATCAATTTTCATTTTTTAATCGAAATTAATGTAGATTCCGTGTTAGGCTGTGGTTACATTGTCGTTGAAAAACGCAGCTGTTTTCGTGTCTCCCATTGCATTAAACGTGAAAAACACGTGAAACACAACCTACGTGCAACCTACGTGCTAAAACGCAAGTGACGTTTCAAGTTTCTGATAAGAAAATAAATTAGAAAGCACACAAAACAGTTGTTTAAAGTCACAAATACAACCACGACCGTAATCCTCTTTTTCTGAACTATTTTAACTATATAACTATTTGATATATTTCTTACATTCGGAAAAGAAGGTTTAACTGCATTTTAACTGTTGCTTAGAACTGTTAATATTGTTCAATAATTCAAATTGCATTTATCGGTTGTTATTTTAAACTTTAAAGTTACGTTTTAATTCAAAGCAACTACTTGTATTCGCTAAAAAAAGACATTTGTTAAGAAAAGATGCAAAATCATTTTTTTTGCAGCAAATTGATCAATTACCTCATGAAAGGTTACATACACACCATATACATGTAGTAGACTCTATCCATGTGAAATTTATTTTATCTTTTATTCCAGGACATGCCAAATGTTTGATTCGAGCTTCAAATGCAAAGTTGATGAAGTAGTCAACTGTTACGGACTGTGTGGCTAATAAGACAATTTTAGAATTCAAAAACATAAGCACGTTTTGAAAAATCATTTCCTGCTTTACAACTGAACTCACATTTGAACAACCACATACGCAAAATATGGTATATTAACATATTGATAAAAAAATATATTTATTAAATAAAATATCTCAAGTTATAGATCTCATGCAAGAAATTGTCCGTTTTATATATAGGCTTGAAAGAACTATTGTAGAAGGTCTATTGTTTTTATGTTATTAAATTTAAAATAAGATTGATGATACTTATAACCCATTGCATGAGATGTGACAAAATTATATACAAAACTTGGTAAAAGCGATATATGTGTATAGAACTCTGTTTTTTTTTTAAATTCGTCCCATAAACACAATAGTTGCTTACCACTTTTCTTATAACTGAATCTGCAATTTCCTAAATTAGTTTCATAAACTAAACGTTGCCACTAATATAAATTGAAACCAAGAAAACCAACATATTTTAAAGAGCTTTGTCACAAGGATATACACCTAACACATATATCATAAAAACGGGGTCTGAGTACAACCTCGGTATTTACAATCTCCGTCCTTCATACACACATAGTTTCTTACACAGACTAAAATTGCAACATGTCTTAATAAGTTTATCTGAAAATTTCAAATAGTTTTATAGTATAAACATCTATAACAAATGTGTAAAATATACTGATCTTCACATGTGAATTCCCGATTGAAAGCCTGTCAACTCATCCACAGTTAGGGAGCTGTCTTAGAATGCACAAAAATAGGACAAAGCCACCTTAACGGAGCATCCCAGATGCAGACTCAATCTCAATCGAAACTAAAGGAGGCACTCAGTCTATAAAACTTCTGTCTTTACTTTTTCCGTCCAACATACACAAATAAGTTTTACACACAGTAGATTTTATTTTAGTCGATTTGAAATGTTCTCAGCATATTTACATCAAATCTGAATTCCCGATTGAGAGTCAACTTTATTGTATATACATCTATAAAGAATGTTCTGAGCATCGCATCTGAATTCCCGATTGAGACCATGTCAACTCATCACTAGCAAATAAGCTGCATTAAAACGCACACCAAAAGGACAAAACTACTTAAACAGGTTATTCCAGATCCCGACTCAATTTCAATCGAATCGCAATGCTCTGTATTATCGCCCACACACGAGGCATACGCCATCACGTGCGCAATATAGTTCTGTTCATGCGTCTTATGAAACAAATGCGCCATTGGCCCACTGGCATATATGGGGACATCCTCTCCGCCATGGGTTTCCCAGGACATGGGTACAACGGCCTGTTGTATGTATTCGTTGTGTTTTGTGTCGACTCCGGTTAGGTTTTGGCGCGGTTGAAAGGGAATGGCGCCAGGACCGTTGGTGTAGCCGAGTGTTGTGAAAGGCATACCGTCCGTTGGGGGTTCTACGTCCCAGCCGTCGCCGAAACCTTAGAATACAACATTCATGATAATGTTTTATCCAACTTTACAATGCCGGTGTTACGTGCAAATAAGCCCGCCGTGCTCAAAAGCCCCCGTTACCCTATATGCTCTTTATGAACGTGAGCAGGTTACAATTTAATTCAATCAAAAATGGTACGTGGCTTAAGCTTTAACTACGTCTACTAAAGCGTTAGGTTTATACACATTATACACACGTAAAACCATATTTACTTACAATAATCTAACCGATTATTAAAATACCATTTAAATACGTCATGTTGTTGCCTTCAAAAACATTCAACACTTAAGAATATGTACCTAGAATATCCAGCCCGCGCGACGTATATCCCTGCGTCGTGAATGCATGCGAGTGGTCTGACGTCACAATCAAAAGCGTGTCGTCATCATTCGTCATCTCCTTAGCAACACGAACAGCTTCGTCAAAAGCGTAGAGATCTTCGAGGGCCTTTTTGGCATTGCCGTCGTGGTGGGCGTGGTCAATACGGCCCCCTGAAAAATGTAATGTGTATTATGAACTCCTGTATTACATTTGATGACGAGCAATAAGGGATATATTGCCTTAGAATATATTGAAAATGGGGATTATACATGTAAAAAGAGCCTTCTCTTTGACATAAAATAACGAAATATGATGTATGAATATGTGCGAAAACCTGAAATGCGTAGTCGATTATTTCTTAATCTTACCCCGTATTCTTTTGGAAGTCTCTGTCCCTGGAGACAGATACGGTTACAGTAACCATCCCAAAAGACCAGTGTCCCCGAGCTTGGTGAAATGTCACTAGGATCGGGGACACTGTTCATTTGGGTTGGTGACTGTAGCCGTATCTGTCCCCGGGGACAGACTTCCAAAGGAATACGGGGTTAAATAGTTCGAAAATATCAATATTTCAAAGCAATGTAAATGAACCTAATATAAAAATTATCATAAATACAATAAATAAATAAATAAAAATATTTTAAAGCAACAGTCGTCAGTGCTTTGGCAACGCGAACAGCTTCGTCAAAAGCGTAGAGATCCTCGAGGGCCCTCTTTGCATTACCGTCGTGATGGGCGTGGTCAATACGGCCTGCTGTATTGCATGTATGTAGACAAGAAAATGAGATAAAAGTCTATCAAAGGGGTGATAAGGTCGTCTGTATTGCATTTAAAGACAAAAAAATAGAAATCATTTAATAGATAAGGGCTACTCTTTTAGATTTCGCGAATAAAAATAGGTATATCGCATGGCTAATTCGAACACATTTATTTCATATAGTGAAATGCAAAGTATGTTTATATCGTAAATACGGCCTTCTTAATGACTTGTGGTGAAAAATATATATCAAAGGTGTTATACAGTCAACTGTATGCATCCAAAGAGATGGAAAATTTGGAATAGTTTTATGCGTAATGCTAGTTGCTGCGCTGCAATTTGTTGAAACATATGTAGTGGTTTTGAAAACCATACGTCCCCTGTTGTGTAACATCTATACAGGAATATAAAATCAATCTTATATAACTTTTCTTCATCTTGAAGATTGGTAAAACGTATTTTTTTATAATTTTAACAGTTAAAAAAAGATAATGAAAAAAATTGGGATAAAAATGACATTTGATGATATTTTTTCTACGAAATTTAATTTAAAATGACTTTAGTTTTTATGTTTGCACGAAAATTGTTTATATAAAATGTGCCAAAAAATACGTTGAAAAAATGTTGAAAGGGTTTTAAGGAATAATTGTTATTACTTTAAAATGTGTACATGTGACTTCCAGGTAAATGTTACTCATTCTTTAAAATACGCTACGCCCTTTTAAACAACCATTCCTGATGTTGGGGTCGTTTGTTAATTAATAGCATTTTATTAATTTCGCACGACAACCGATTTATAAACTGCGGTACTATTTGTTTTTGCTTTGTTTTAGTGCAATATTTTTTTTTCATAGCTACCAAAATAATTGAAATTAATATGACAATTCTTTGTCGTATAAAAACGGTTCTATTCCCACACTCATTCGAATAAAGTGGTCATGTGATTTTATTCAGTCTGGTTGTACAATTTCTAATGAAGTTTCATGCATTTCACTCATGCGGAAAATATGCATCAAAATACATTAAATCTATATTCAAGTTTTATTATCATGACACATAATTTTTACATAAACTAAATTCAGGTTGAATTTCATGACATTTATGTAATAAAGAATCTCTTACAGAAATACTTCTATGCGGCATACAAAAAATAAGATAAATGCATGTAATTATCGCATTTATCAATGTCAACATATGTAGAGTTAACGATAAATGTGTAAGTGAAAACACACTAAATGTATATAAAAATGTTTCAACTTTATACACCTTAATATCTTTTTTTGTTATAGAATCAAATGTGACACATTAACTTTTCATATTTATATATTCTTATCCTGTTAGAATCAATGTTTTGAATTCTATTTATGGAGGGGGATGTTATGGGATTTCTAACCATTCGGATAATCTTATCAAAATATAATGAGACGGTTAACTATTCCAATCGTCTTACCTTCGACAAATAGGAAATATCCATTGTAGTTCTTCTGTAGAATCTCAATGGCTTTCCGTGTCATGTCGGCGATCGAAGGTTCGGCTTCGACGTCGCGGTCCAGTTCGTACTGCATGTGACTCGGTTCAAATAAACCTGAAAGCGGTAGGCGATATTTACTCATAGTTTAACAATCTATGTTTACCATTCTTCTAAATATATGTTTTGATATGTTTAATGAATACATCACCACATGTATATAACATTCTGTATATTTCGAACAATTTATGTATGAATATTTTTAAAAAAAGTAAAAGGTATTCTTGATATAGCTGTTGATTCATCTCCAATTTGACATATTCTCACCTCTTTGCAGCAGGTTGTAAAGGGTTTTAATCGCACAAGATGCGAGACCTTATGTTTCCGAAACGCACGAAATACTACAGACACTGAAATCGAATCAGAAACTAACAGGTTACCTTCAAATTGAAAAAAAAAATAATAATAAGATAATCATCATATTTCAATGTTACCGAAAAATAATCTGTTGTCAATGTAACCAAATACGAGCGGATTTATACAAGAGCCAACTCGGCATGTCTTCCCCGTTCGTTTCTGATATATCGGAATACAAGGCACATGTAACCCCTTTGGCTCTTATATTTTGTTCTTGATCCGCGCCTCCCAAATTGTATCTTAATGCAATATGATATTTATAACATATAATACCTAAAAGAAAATCCGTATTTGCTGGATCCACTGCATCGAACTGATCTTTGTTCCAGACGTACTCGTTGGAGACTCCTCGTCTCTCTTTGTCATCTTTCCATTCCTTGAAATTAAGGTTTGCACATGAGTGATTTGATATGCTTAATGATATATCTATTTTTGGCTTTATAACATGTTTCATAGGTCTAGACTAGTCATTACAAATAACCTTAATAATATTATTAAAACAACATAAACTCATGATTTAAAATGACACATTACAATAAAACTATAGAATCATATTATCAGGAAAACACATGGAGTGGTAGCATATGTAGCTGAATAATAATCAAATTGTCAAGTGCTTGTGTTCTTAATGGTTGCATAAGAATATCATTTATTTTACTGAAACGACCAAAGACTTCTAAAACAACACAACCTGTATCAGATCGCGATTATCCTGTCGCTTTCCGAATGATGTTCCATATTCTTCGTCAGCTTGAGTTGTGGGTTGAAAGTTGCGTCTTCCTCCACCCATTAGCACCTGATTACAAGGTAATTTAATTTATTGTATTGAAATATAAGCACTGTCATGCTTACATAAAATCGCTAGTCCAGCAAAGAAAACAGTGAAAATCGCAACTTGCGATTGATTATTGTTAAGTAAATGTAAGCAGGGCCTTATAAGATGGACAGAACATGGGGTTATCGTTCATGTGATTTGCTTGATTCATAGGAATTATCTAAAAAACATATGGACATAGTTTGTTTACCAAAGGACTTAAAATCAATTAAAGTAGTTGGTTATGCATTTAATTAGAAATCATATATCTAATTAACTTATTCTATTATAATATGAAAAACATGACAAAATGCTCACATTGATATAAGGATTATCCTCTATCAACTGCCTCGCAATATCCTTGCAACCAAACTGCAGATTATACGCCCCTGGCACCCCTCGCACGGTTGAATTCAAAATGGCGTCATTCTCCCAATTCCTTTCAGCGCTATGGGCGTAAGCGGCTGCGGGGGAAGCGTGGGTTATACGCGCTGTGGTTACAATGCCAGTTGACTTACCTAAACGAATAAAAATGTCAACACATGAAAGCGTGGTCAAATATCTCCTATATTTTCTGTGACTCTCCCAAAACTCGACAAATAAAATTGAGGAAGGCCGCTATGCCATCGTAACTTTGTAGAGCGTTCCTATAATACGTGAATGAATATAGATATTTGACAACACGAGTGAACTTTGAGTTAGATAATATTCTTTATTTTTCTATCAGAACCACTATGATATGCCAGCTACATGAATATATACGTGAAGAGCACCCCACGAAGTGTTCCCGAAACAAAGGTGTTCCTTTTCAAATTTCATCTAGCTCCGAACATCCAAAAATTGCCTTCTGGCTACAAGAATAAGGAACGTATTTTTTTAGATTTTCATGAATTTCTTCATTAGTTTTGGATTTAATGTTATTTGGAGATATATAGCTAGGAATAAACCAATAAACCAAGGTACGACAAACATTGGTAATATATGCCAGTATTACTATTTCCATTTTTCATAAAGTCGTTCCTTTTATGATTCTACCCAGCTAGATAAGCGCAGTTAGCTCATCTATCTACAAAAGAAGGGACAACTTTTGTAAAAAAAAAACATTTTTTTCTGAAATATGATAATTTTTAATTATGTTTAAAGTGGTTTTTGTTCAAATAACCACTTTTAAAGAAAATAGGTCATGGGATGCCCTTCTATACGTGTTTCCATGAATGTATCTTGAAATCTTAGCGTGAACTTGCTTTATAGATATTGTTACGAAAATATGCAATAATCTTCAGTTTCTTACCAGCAGCCATGGACCAATCCAATATAGACGTCACTTCATTTTCAGCCGAGTTGCTGCAATTCGTTCGTTTCACGTTGGCATTGACACCGACTGTGGCGTCATTGGCTTTGACGCCACAAAGAAATGCGGTGGCTGTACCGGCAGAATCTGGGATCTGTTTATCTACTAGGTAGGTCTGTAATTGAAAAAATGGTATAATTGTTTTGATAGGATTTTATCAAAAAACTGTAGGGTTAACTATTGCGTCAATGTGGCGATACTGGATCTGACGCCACAGCAAAGGCGATGGCTGTACCGGCCGAATCGGGGATCTGTTTGTCTACCAGGTAGGTCTATAGAAATGTAAATATGCATATGTTAATGTAAGCGCTTTGATAGCATTCATTATTTTGTGAGGGATTAAATACGTTTCATTTAACCATTCTGCAAGACCGTGTGAACGTAAGAGAACCGTATTTTTGCACGTTGTTGCTGCAATTGGTTCGTTTCATGTTTGCACTGACGCCTACGGTGGCGTCATTAGCTTTGATGCCACACAGGAAGGCGATGGCTGTACCGGCAGAGTCGGGGATCTGTTTGTCTATCAAGTAAGTCTGTATATGATAAAGAATGAAAAAGTCGGTGATGGTAAGTTGGTCCCAATATATAGGGACCCCCCCCCCCTATTTTAGGGACATCTTCCACTTGGTAACACGTGGTAGTGGCATTACTCTTGTTTTTGGCATAATATCTGTTTGTCTATCAGGTAGAATCCCTAGATCTGTAAGTGAAATGTTATTTTTCTGCAATTGGTTCGTTTTACATTCGCATTGACGCCTACGGTGGCGTCATTTGCTTTGACACCACAAAGAAATGCGGTTGCGGTGCCGGCAGAGTCTGGGATTTGTTTGTCTACCAGATTTGTCTGAAATATAAAAATGAGATGAATTTGTTTAAAATATTGTATTTAAGTATATATAGCGTCCCGTATAAGACCGATTATATACGCTGTATTATATATTATATTATTACGCGGTAACACGTGGCAGTGCCATCACTCTTGCTATATTGACATAATCTGTTTATAACACGTTTTGTTTTGCTGCAATTGGTTTGTTTGACATTCGCATTGACGCCAACGTAGGCGTCATTAGCTTTGACGCCACAAAGAAAAGCTGTTGCGGTACCGGCAGAATCAGGGATCTGTTTGTCTACCAGGTATGTCTGTTTAATAAAAATGAACATTCTATTGATGATAATAATAGTTATAACAGATGTTATATGTTTTAGTGGACCTATAAACAGTTAAACTAAACTAGGTAATGTTGTGATGTAATTATTTGTTAATATTTTGATCAGGTCGGAAATTGGTTGGTCTACCAGGTAGGTAAGAATTTGCCTAACCTTCGCGAGGCCGACATGTGGTAGTTTCTCCATGGCAAGTTGATACTCTTCTCCCGATTGTCCATACTTGGACTGACCCACATAGATGCGACCCGAGAACACCGTGTTCATGCTCATTCCATCACCTGAAAGGAGTGAAAGTTGTTGCGCAATTACAATGATCCACGTGAAATTATATTTGTTTGTCGAATCTAAGCATTGAAAAAAAATATTTCGGAATTTATCGCAGCCATACTGATCACAGTTTAATAGACGTTCAGTTTTATCATACATGAATGATCCTGAGCTACATCAACACCAAAAAAACGTATTTGAGTTCTATTACCCGGAACCCTAAAAATTGGCAATAACTGTATAACATTTGAAAGGCTCTGTACACATTTAGACTATTTTTACAGATAAAAGCGCTAAGAACAATACTTGAGCCAAAATTACCTTGATATTTATTCGATAAATTAATTATTCCCAATATTTACTAACCTAGGAAGAAAATGACGTTTTTGGCTCGGTTGGTGTTGTATTTGATCTTCAATGCTTCCTTCAGCTCATCTTGACCAGCCGCGAACCATTCATCGGGTGTCTTTGGATCGGGATTCGGGTCTGAAATATTACATATATGCAATTCATTGTAAACATTATAACTTTTTGAATTTTCTCTCTTGTACAATATAGCCTAGTGGTTAAAAAAATGGTATCGACCGTGGCCGAGAATAGGCATATATTAATTGATCATTTTATTCAAAGTCTTTAAATTTATTTTTGTATTACTACATTTAAATTATTTTCATTCAATTTACAATTCAAATTGTATGTTATGACAAAAATTCTTTCTACTTCTTGTTTAACATTTAGTGTCACTGTTTAGTATAGTCAATGGATAATGATTTGGGTGTAAAATCTTGTATATTTATTGACTTATTCATTTATTGTTTGTATAATTTTTAAATTTATCAGATATGAATATTATTTCAAATTTAATATTGTAGAGTTTGACGATAGTTTAAGACGCAGTTAAGATAATGTATTTTGGGAAGATAACCCGATGCCAAAATTGAAAAGAAAAAAAAAGAAGATAAATAGCACGTACATGCATACGATCATTAGTTAAGTACATATTTTTAATGGTTAGGTTCAGCCCGTTTTATGCCTTAAATATGTACAATGTAGCATTTTGAAATGTCAACGTAATTCACCTTGCATTTAATTATATATGTTTACATAAGAAGCTGTATGTTTTGAATGAGATATAGGGTCTATGAACAAATTTAATTAATATTTATGCGAGAAATTCCACTGTTACGTTTCCAATTATTGCATTTATATTTACATGTGCATGTTTTTCTTTATCAGCTAAATTTCTTAAATTAATATTAATATTTACAAAATATACCATTAATCCAGCTATATAACGATAAATATATGATTTTGCCCAAGAAAGCAGGAATATTTGGATGGCAAAAGTTTGTCACAACAGATATTGGCTGTAGCGGGTAATCTAACTGTTTTATAAATGGTGGGTATATTAGTAAATTGATGTTAAATACGGTGATACTAATGATACCCATAGAGCCCTATTAAACATAATTTCTTATCCGAGAGAAATGGAATAGTGATGCCCGATCCAGATTGAAGCGGGTATTACTTTTCCTTCTCTGGATAGCCAATAACTATTTCGGTAACGTACTTAAATATTGTTTTTCTGTTATGTATGCAATTTATCATTTTACAAATCTCGTAAGACCGTAACAAACGGGCAATATCAATTGATAATATTGACCAGGTGATATTGCCCTGAATATGAGTAATAATAATGCTGATCGATTAATATACTTACAGTTCAATCCATGTACAATGCAACTCAAATATAAAATTACCCAACACCCAAAAGGGAATATGTTCGTGTTTCTATCCATTTGTTTTATTATTAGTATGTCAACTGACATATAAATAATATGAATCTTATCGGTTATGCTGTATCTATAAAAGTGGGGTTAAAAGTGATGGCCCACTTGTATTTAAAGCATGCATGCTATGTTTTATGATAAACAAGCTTTTTGGTGTTCTAAGAAATTAAACATGACGTTCTAACGGCAACACCAAATGATCCATTTTTAATTTGTTATGCAAACAAAATAGCTTTTATAATAACATGTTTTTATATATATACAGCTATATTTGCCAGGCATGTCACTGCTAATATTACAATCATTTTTAACATGTTTGATCATGTAACGTCGTAACAAAATCAAGTCGAAGTTTGACATAAGAAATGCCATCATCTGACGTCGAAACGTAACTGGACGTCTGGCAAACTTTAGAGGGCCACCAGGGAAACTCATATGGCCCTAATGGCGACCGTCATATCGACGTCACGTCCGAAAGTATCCAGGGTGATCACTCATTGTCGAGAGGGTAGCCATGTCCTGATATCAGTAAAAGATTTTGATGTGTTGATCAAATTGATGCGTAAAATATAAATGAAATATTCAAATTATGAATGAATTAATTTGGTCTTTAAGATTTTGTTATGCACTCTATCATAGTCAATTAATCTGCCTTTAAGAAATGGTAAACACCCTCATAAACAAGGTTTAGTGTAGTTTGCATAACTTTTGAAGCATCCTGAACTTCAGTCAGTCAAAACATAAGAACTTGGTATGTTTATGTTAAGTGCAAGTTTCAAGGTCTCTACTGTTTATCATTCCAGGGCATTGTACATTTTAATATGTGTTTAGTTAAATTAACTTTGGATCATAATATTTTGATGAAATAGTTATGGTTGAATTATTTCGAACAGAATCTTTCAATACGAACCCACCCCACCCCCGGTATAATATTAAGCCGATTTGCCGTCGACATACATATTCATGTAAATATCAACCTTTCAGAACGAGGCCAATTCAATAAATGAGATATTCTACCTATTTATTTAAACGTTATCTTATCTGGATCAATTTACCGTCTATTTCAAAATCATGGCTACAAAGGAACTTTACTTTTATGATTCGATATGTTCAAGTACATGTATGGTTGTAGGGCAAAAGCCCCGTAAGGCAAAATCTACAATTGTTCTACTCTTGTATAGATAATAATTAATTGAATGAATTTACAACTGTTATTGGGTTCCTTCACGAACGCCTCATGAATATTTTTTTTCTTTTTCAAAAATGCAAAATTATAAATATTAAGAAAAGCAGAGCGTATAATAACTACAACATTTATTTTAAAGAGGTGTATGTTCCCATAATCGAGTGATGTTTTATTACGTTTTTTTATTAATACTCTTCTTGACGAGGTACATCTTTTCGTTTTTTTCTGTAATCACAACAATTAATTTTAAATTAAAAGATGCGCATGTGTATATCATGCATCCTGTAAACTGGTTTCTTCATACATGTTTTTAATAATCGTATACCTCCTACAATTACTTCTTGATTGAACAGCTTACAGGGTGTGTATATTAAAATTTAAGATCAACGTACACTCGACCATAAATGTATTGCCATTTTTATAGCTAGTCATTTTTTTTAAATATCCAAAACTAAAACAAAAAATATATATTTATACTTTCACGTTTATTTTGAAATTGGAAAACGTAATTATCTACCTTAATGTATACATGTTCCTTTGGAAACAGTACTGATCATTTTAAATATTTCATTGTTTTCAAAGACATAAACAAAAAGTTTACAAGAAACGTAAACGCTTTAATTGTAATAGCCACGTGCCGGTGTGAACATAAAACATAGATCCAATTAGTTACTCAATAAGAATATTCAATAACAAAAATTTATCAATATAACCTAGATGACTCAATCAACAAATTAAATTATGAAATCAATAGTATGCAAACACATGCCGCCATCACCATAATCCAAGACCTTCCAATGATCCCATTCGCTCCCGCCACCGCACCATCGCAATGCCCCGTATTATCGCCCACACACGAGGCATACGCCATCACGTGCGCAATATAATTCTGTTCATGCGTCTTATGAAACAAATGCGCCATCGGTCCACTGGCGTATATGGGCACTTCCTCTCCTCCGTGCGTCTCGAAATCCATTGGGATCGCCGATTGCTGCCGGTAATCCTTGTGATGTGTGTCGGTACCGGTGAGATCCGGTCGGGATCCGGCGACCGGAAGTCGACCGGGGCCGTTGCCATAGGCGAGCGTCGTAAAGGGCAGGCCGTCGCTAGGGGCTTCGTCTTCCCAGTTGTCACCGAAACCTGCATAAGAATGAAATATATGAAAAATATATATTATAATAGTTGATAATGGTATCTGTGAAAGTGTTAAAACATGTAATAAGATGTTTATAGATATATAATTGGAAGTAACCGATAACCTTCACAATCCTTAAAATATGTTTGGATTATTTTAATAAACCCTCATAAAATTGTGTTATTTTCAAAACCCTTTAAATTCTTTTAAAACACTACTTATTTTGCCTACAGGGAAGAGCCCGAATAATTGTACGAGAGAATCGTTGGAATATGACCAGCATATTTATAAATACATGATTTTAAATTCATATAACCTGTTTTTAGCATTGTAACACAACTATACATTAACTTTAATGCAATACGAACAAAACAAAACGATGAAGACAGTCGGGCACATCAATTCTATATATATTTCCAGTTACCTAGAATATCGAGTCCACGCGTCGTATATCCCCCAGACGTGAATGCATGTGAGTGGTCTGACGTCACAATCACCAACGTGTCCTCATCATTTGTCATCTCCTTGGCAACGCGAACTGCTTCGTCCATTCCACGCAATTCGTCCAATGCGCGTTTAGCACGACCGTAGTGATGGGCGTGGTCAATGCGACCGCCTAGAAACAATGAATAATAGTGTCACCCGAACGAATGATAAGACTATTTCATTAAAAAAACACCCGCTTCTGGGGATCTTTTCAGAGTATACTTGTACTTTTCTCAAAATTGAAATCTAAACTGATACCAGCCGAATTCGCTGTTTTTGATTTCATGATGCGAATCAGTCACATATTAGTTTGGAATAGTATTGACGCTCAAAGTACGAAAATGAATATGCAAGCAAACCTTCAACCAGCAAGAAGAATCCATCCTCGTCTTTCTGCAGAATCTGGATCGCCTTGCGTGTTAATTCGGCTAATGTCGGTTCCGCGGTCGCGTTCTTGTCAAGTTCATATTGCATGTGGCTCGGCTCGAAAAGGCCTTTAAACATTATACATGTAAATGATTGTATAAATCCCTATATCTTCCATTTATCACTGATTTCTATATGGCATATTATTGTAGTTGTGCATGTGTATTATATGTTTAACATACTTTTAACTCCACTATTGATATGTAATGGTGCGTCTCATGGATCAATTACAAATTTTCAATGTAGGTTGTCAACACAATAAGCATAAATAAATTTGTTTTTGTTTACACACATATTTATTATGACTGTCGATAAAATTGCTACTAAAATTGCTACATATTTACAGAATTTTAGAATAAATGGTTACCTAAAAGATAATCTGTTTCAATTGGATCGACAGCATCAAATTGCTCTTTGTTCCATGCGAATGCATTCTTTGCATTTCTCGCATCTTTCTCGTCAATCCATTCCTGTGAATAGGGAACGAATCTATTAGAGATTATTGACAACAACTATTTACACGATTTAAAACACAATGAAAATGTATATTCGTACTTGTATATTCTATCTGAAGGTAAACTGTCAAAATGCGGCAATATGTTATTTCGCAATATATAATGAAGCTATAATATCAAAGATACTCACAATCGAGATGCTAAATCAAAGCAGGCTCTAACAAAGATATATGAACGAGTTATCATTCGACTTTGATCTCGTTATAGTTTTGATAATCTTCTGTGAATCTGGGCCCATATGCACGAAAAATCTTACATTTGAAGTACAAACTTGTGCTTAGAATCTCGGAGTAGACTTCGTGGAGTGGTCCCACCTAAGTTTTGAGACTCAGACGCATTCAGCAAGGAAAACCTACGCAAGTGTCGGTCTTAAAGCCTCTGATTTGTCGTCATTCCCTTCTATATTTGTTCATATAAAAGTGTATGCACATTTTGGAAATAGTGGACGAAAATTAGGGATTTCGTACAAGAAAGCGGAAAAGGTTCATAAATAGTTTTATAAAAGACATGTGTATATGCTACCTAGAGCTTGAGGTTGATAATGATAATTCTACCTATTTCACGTTTGAATCAACTTTGGAAATATTATCACAGACGGTACATATCACTCCTATTTCTTATTATACTTATGTCATGTGCATATCATTATATAAAGACTGCATTATTCAATCAACATTCCGTTGCAAAGAACCCCTCATTATTATGTTTGTATTGGATTCTATTTTAAGTAACATATTAGCTTTGATTGGGCCACGTAGACTAGTGGACTAAAGTACCGTGGTGAACGGTTCCTCTATGTATGCGAGACGAAATATAGTCCACATGTGTAATTTTTATTATGGATTTAAATATTGAATAAGTTGTGAATATGCATTTTCTTGATTATGTTATAATATATTTACCCATACTATACATAAATTATGTCTTAAATTTCTATATTCAAATGAAACTAAGGTTTTTAAAATCTCAAGATCAGTGTAAGACTGCTATGACCCAGTCCTAGATTTGAGTGCTTAGACTTCATATGTAAGCCTTCCTACATTTTGGTGAATACGAAATGAACAAGTCTAAGTAAAATTCTAGATTTTGTGCTTAGACTTCGGATCTGAGCACACTCAGACATGTAAGATTGTTTATGCATATGGGCCCAGGGCCCATATGCACGAAAAATCTTACATTTGAAGCACAAACTTGTGCTTAGAATGTTGGAGTAGACTTGGCGGAGTGGTCCCACCTAAGTTTTAAGACTCAGACGCATTCAGCAAGGAAAACTTAAGTAAGTGTCGGTCTTAGGGCCTCTGATTGGTTGTCATTCCCTGCCATATTAGTTCATATAAAAGTGTATGCACATTTTGGAAATAGTGGATGAAAATTCGGGATTTCGTACAAGAAAGCGGGAAAGGTTCATAAATAGTTGTATAAAAGACATGTGTATATATTGTCATACAGCTTGAAGTTGATAATCATAATTCTACCTATTTCACTTTTGAAATAGACTTTGGAAATATTATCACAGACGGTACATTTCTCCTCTATTCCTTATTGTACTTAGGTTATGTGCACATCATTATATAAAGACTGCATTATCTAATCAACTTTGTGTTGCTAATTACCCCTCATTATTATGTTTGAATTGGATTCTATTTTAAGTAACATATTAGCATTGATTGGGCCACGTAGACTAGTGGACTAAAGTACCGTGGTGAACCGTTCCTCTATGTATGCGAGACGAAATATAGTCCACATGTGTAATTTTTATTATGGATTTAAATATTGAATGGATTGTGAATATGACTTCTCTTGATTATATTATAATATATTTACCCATAATATACACAAATTATGTCTTAATTTTTTTTTATTCAAATGGAACTAAGGTTTTTAAAATCTCAAGATCAGTGTAAGACCGCTCTGACCCAGTCCTAGATTTGAGTGCTTAGACTTCATATGTAAGCCGTCCTACATTTTGGTGAATACGAAATGAACAAGTCTTAGTAAAATCCTAGATTTTGTGCTTAGACTTCGGATCTGAGCACACTCAGACATGTAAGATTTTTTATGCATATGGGCCCTGGTTTCATGAATTGGTTCTTCTCTTAATCTTAAACAACCCTATTATGTCCACATGTATGCAACGTTATACCTGAATTAGATCTCTGCCATCCTCTCGTTGGTAGAACTTTTCCGGATATTCCTCGTCGACAACACTCGACGACCGGAAGCTGCGTCTTCCCCCTCCTAGCAAAACCTACATGTAAATACATCAATGCAAATAAATATGTAGGGTTCCGTACAAAACTGCCAAATCGATGAGTCCTAATCAACATTTATATCCATCACAAGAAACATACCAATATAGGAATTATATCATTGAATAACACCTGAGGAAATATCTATATACATGTATGTATTGATTATAACGAAAATTATATTAGTATCATTGCAAAAAAACTGGTTTAAAACTTATGTTGTACTGTTTCCATATTGTTTATTTCTTACTTACATTGATATTTGCATTTTCCTCCACCAGTTGCGCCGCAATATCTTTACACTTAAACGGTTCATTATATTCGGAAGGAACCCCTCGTTTCGTCGACCGAAGTTTCGAGTCGTTCTCCCAATTTCGCTCCGCGCTGTGGGCGTAAGCCGCAGAAGGGGTGGCGTGTGTTATGCGGGCAGTGGTGACAATACCCGTTGCTTTTCCTAATAATAACAATATCAAAAGAATGAGAATTTGTGTATAGGCTTGACATTGAAAAATAAACTATAAATACATAATACGCAAGGGATGCGAGCCTTAATGGCCTTGATGACGAGGTTTGCCTCAAAAAGTGATATTCATGAAATCACCCACTCAACAAGACGTTGAGCAACGTAGATATTTCACCGAATAAATTGCTGGATAAACATGCTAATTTAAATGACTGCCGATTGCGTAAAACGGTTCATTGTACTCTGAAGGAACTCCTCGTTTCGTCGATCGAAGTTTCGAGTCGTTCCCCCAAATTCACTCTGAGCTGTTAGCGTATGCGGCAGAAGGGGTGGCATGAGTTATACGTGCCGTTGTGACGATACCCGTTGCTTTGCCTAAATGATTCAAAATGACATAGATATATTCGTCCAGCGGCGGATATATTACGTTTTGAACCAGGGCGCTAGCCAAGCGTCGGTCATTAATACATTTGCTGATATTATGACAAAAATCGCATTTTTAGAATAGTATATAACATACACCTCTATTTTACTCAGAAGAGCTTTTATCAGCTGAACTGAATATACCGCTGGATCTGAAAAATTGTCTGCGTCTTAAATAATCGTATATACTTAGCTAATTAGCTTATGTCTACAACTAATAGCCAGATGATTGCTAAGAAAACACAGCTACATATGTATGCAATGTTAGCTGACCATCCACTGAGTTCACGAATCAGTTACTAATATAAGTTATTTAAACAGTGAATGCAATTGAAAATTGAGAAACAGTTTAGACCGCACACTTCCTAACTTGGTTTAGTTTTGAAACTTAAGTTTTAACACCATGACTGATATTCAGGCCAAAAAAAATGTATAGCGCTCTTTTTTCTTCTTAAAATGTTGACATTACTTGGATACATGTGAGGCTATGATTGCTCTGTGGCATAAGTGTCCACGGAAAAACCAACAGCCCAATCGATGCATTGCTTATACTATAAAACAATTAAAAGAACTACCGATATGTAGCCAAATTTTGCAGTGTGTGTTCTTATTTATCAGACGCGCAACCCCTATAACTGCGTCTGTTTATTGAACCAGTTATTGGTTATTAAATAAATATTGTTCTTATAAATAATGGTACTATACCTGCTTCCATTGACCAATCTAATATAGACGTGACCTTGTTCTCCTCTTGATTACTGCAATTTGACCTTTTGACCTTGTGGTTGACCCCTACTGTTCCCGCATTGGCCTTGACCCCACAAAGGAAGGCGGTGGCGGTTCCAGCTGAATCTGGGATCTGCTGGTCTACGTTGTAAGTCTAGATGAATATATTAAAACGTACGGCGATTAGAGAAATAGTTAATGCTTTTTATTTCAGAATCGAGAAATGTAGGCATTCTGTATCTTAATATGCATGGAGCTAATTTGAAAAGGGAGCATACATATTAAATTGGTATTCTAATGTTATTTTAAGTATTAATTCGAAAATCGCATGTTACAAAAATGTGTCACTTGTTTACATTTGAAATTTGATTTAGTCTAGCCTTAATTCACATAAACGTGTTAATTGTATGCAAGTGCACTCGATCCATGGTCTAATTATATAATACGATGGTGCATTAATTTAGAAATCCGAAACTCGAGAATATCGCGTTTTTGGCAATGACAAACTGTGCCCTGACTTAAATAGAAAGCAAAACTGTTTCACCATTGACAAAGTTTGCTTGTGCAAGCCCACATGGCAAGAATTCAAATCGAAATGACCGTATATAGTTTTCCTAGAAGTTATGTTTTTGTCGCGGACGAAGGTAAAACTTCGGGACGACGTCCACTTAAGATTGACTTTTTGTGATATCGGGACATACTATTAATGACGTAGGGAAAACTCGCCTGTGTATACAACTGAGAATGTTCCTCAGCAGCACATTCGAAAGTGGTTTAACTTAATTAAAGTGGGCCAAAAAGAACCATTTTCACATATCGCCTGAATATTTAGTTACATCATAAAATGAGTGCATTTTTCAGTGCTATAATCTATGGATTTGCAAATTGATGCAGCGGTTATACGAGATTTTTTCTGAGCAATTTTTCTTCATCCTTTTTTATTAAATAACTCGCCAAATTTAAAATATATTTGTCAAAAGCGAAAGCGTTTGTGAATGCGACCGAATGAGAAAGATAAGAATATCTTGAGATTTTATTGCTGATTAGTACGCTGAAAACCTTGTTTTTACGATTTTTTTTTCGCATTTTTCCTTTTAAAGTAAACGTATACACAAACCATTTAGGCAATAAAAAGTATTATAATGGTAAATCCATGCTTTACCTTTGAAGCTGCGATATGAGGGAATTTCTCGAACTCCAATTGGTGCTCTTCTCCCGATTGGCCATAAAGGGTTTGGCCAATGTATATACGCGCCGCCCACACTGTGTTGAAACTCATGCCGTCACCTGTCAATCAAATCAAACATAGCTGTCAATCAATTACAGAACCCTAAGTGATAATTGATTGAGCTGTTTGGCTGTGAAGGGTTTGACCAATGTATATACGCGCCGCCCACACTGTGTTGAAACTCATGCCGTCACCTGTCAATCAAATCAAACATAGTTGTCAATCAATTACAGAACCCTAAGTGATAATTGATTGAGCTGTTTGGCTGTGAAGGGTTTGACCAATGTATATACGCGCCGCCCACACTGTGTTGAAACTCATGCCGTCACCTGCCGATGAAACAAAGCATAACTGTCAGGCAATTAATTTTCAATTTAAAAAGAAAGTAATTTATCAATAAAAGAACGTCCATACAGAGATTAAACTCATATGTTATGTCATGTCAATAAAATGTTATAAATGTCAATCAAATAAGAACCCCTTATCAAAAATGAAATACAATCATTGACTTCACTGACCCTTACCCCACTCGGCAAGGGTCGTCCATAGTACGTCGTATTCGGACGTGACGTCGAGAGGACGACCTACTTTGGGCCCGTATGAAAGTTTTCCGGACGTCCTTTTACGTCCCGGCGTCCGTAGAACGTAATTCGTACGTCAGAAACGGAAGCAACGTCGATGCAACGTCTTTTCTACGTCCGCGACGAATAAGGACGTCCGGAAAACTTTCATACGGGCCCAATGTAGAGCGTCCGCTCAACGTCCATGGACGTCTTGCCGAACGGGATCCGACTGACTCACGTCACATATAAGTCATATACTTTGCATTTTATTGAAAGCATTCGGTACCCGATTTTAGATAGTCACATTCTCAAACGAACAGTGTCCTCGAAAACGTTGCATGTAACCAAATTCGGGGATACAGGGATGGTTATACGGTTCAAGTTCAGTGCTGTGCATGTATCAGCCCGATTGGTGTTATCAAGGTTTTGGGTGTCATAAACTTATTTAAGTAATTAATTCATAGCCATCCTGAACAAGTGACATCATTAGATGTAAATAGCTTAAGCGACAAGTTTCAGTTTGAGGGGATGTTTTTGTTACATTTTTCTATGATTTTTAAAATGCATTTTCACTGGCTAAATTAATCGACGTAGTACAAAAGATATTTCCATTTGACCAGGATTTAAGTAATGTATCTCACTCTTTGTTTATTTAGGTAGAAATTGTTTTCTTAGTATTTTAATGAATTCATACGGTTTATTTTCAATTTGAAAAACTTGTACTGGTATATAATAAAACTTTATCTAATGGTATTTGAATACAAATATTTGTATTTTTAAACTCGATGGTCGTCTTTGTAACATTTATCTATCTCAACTGTCCATAAAAAGGACAGAAAACCAACACAATAGTTGTTTCTACTATAGTGGTACCTTTTATATCTCTGGTTTGTGTGAAAAATATACGATTTATTATATAAACAAACAATTTCTGAGTGTTAAGATAATATTTAGCGAGCGTGTTACCATCAATTAAAAGAGCACTTTATTTAGAATTAAGAATCTTACCTAGAAAGAATATGACATTCTTGGCGACATTTGTGTTGTATTTGGTTTTCAATGCATTTTGCAGCTCTTTCTGACCTGCGTCAAACCAATCCATGTCCGCATGCTGTTTGGGGATGGGAACTGAAATCGAAAGAAAAACTATCTAAGAAGGGTTCCATGCAACATTGTGTTAAGTCCGAAATCGATGTTTTGAGAACCGAGGAATTGAATATTTTTTTTAATTTGTCATTTATATGAGGATTATCAAGTAGCAAAAGAACGATATTATTGTGATCGCATTGATTTCGAAGCATTCCGTAAGTTAATAACATGGTTCTATAATCATGTGACACGTTGCGATGCATTTTGGCGAAACTTTCTATGTCGACGTCACAAATTGTTGCACGGAGCCCTTCACATAGAAAAGGAACTAAACCTGAAGCACATACTCCATTAACTAGTGATACAGTGAAATGGCATAGCATGCATTATAAGGGATCTATTTTTGTTTGCAATATTTCCTGGCAATTCCCTTGCCTGCAAAAGACGACTATATTTAACAAACCATATTTCATAGCTTACAAACGCGCGAATATTCGAAAATATGTCTTTCTAAACTTTTCGCGAGAACAGCGCTTCAGAGTAATGTTGAGATGAAAACTGCTTAGGATTGGTATCTCCACTTGCGATTTATTTTCTGTGTTTTTTTTTTGTTTTGTTTTCTTTTACGAGATCACGAGGAGCGATAATCCTGTCGCTCCTTTTCATTGTAAAGAACAAAACGATCGTGAAAATTGCAAGTGGCGAAAGGAAAAGCTACTTAAATGTATTCTAATGTGACAAGTGAAATGCATCCCACGACGCATTTGTCAAATGTTGTGCGATTACCGTGAAATAACTTTTGCATAGCGAAGAACAACAAAATAATGGTTTTTAGACATAACCATTTTGCATAAAGGTGTTCAGTTTTTACAAGCAAGCTGAGCTGTTTCTCAGAACATCTTTTGCGAAAAATTGAAATGTTGAATATAACTGAAATACCTAAGTTATATTACATATCACAAGTTTCCGTTTATAAGCCAATTATGAGCATGTTAAATCGATTTCAAAATTATCATTCTGACTATTCATTACGAAAATTTAGAAATTACCCAAACCGGGTTTACAAAACTGCTGAAATCTGCAAACTAGAGGGGGTTTTCTCAACATTTCCAGATATTTGGTTGGGAAGACCTTTTTTGAAAAACAGCTCGTGGGGTGCTCCTCATAAGTCTTATCAAAATAGGGTGTGGCAACATTGGAAGATTTATCGACTTTTTTTCCTGTTACCAAATCAGTCTCCTTATGCATTCCTTAAGGGTTGTTAAGGAAAAAACTAGAAAAAGCATCCAATGTGGCGATGTCCTTAATAATATTTGGGTTGAAACAATGCATTCCTCCTATTCAATGTAATTTGGGATTTTTTTTTAAATTTCTTTGAAACGAAATCACCGGGTTATATCAAGGGTAACTTGCACCAATTATTTCATGATTCTTTTGAAATTTCAATGCCAATATATGATCATACAGAGGCGTCTAGACGCTCAATTTATATATTTGCAACTAGGGGCCAAAATATAAGGCATAGTAAAATACAGTTTTATAAAAATATAAAACGAACAAAGTGTCATATATTATTAATAGAAAATGAGTTGGCATTCAATGACAAACTGTCAACTTAATTAACTTGTGACCAGTGAAACAAGGAGTGAATGGTCGAGGTTGCATTTCATTCCAATCCAGGTAAAAGGATTTAAGGGGAAACATTTCAATTTCTTATGAACAATAAAATAAGCTGGTTCTCGAATAGACCCTCGTGCGGTCTGGAAATACAAGAACGTGTCGACTACGTCTTGACGCTCTTGTATTTCCCAGACCGCACTCTTACCTATTCGATAACCTATACAAGTACGCAATGCATAACTGTTACGAAATTTCAATCATGTTGATAATATAAAACAATGGTTATAATTATTTACTTACAATGATCGTAGGCATAGACATATCCCAGAGCAGCACAAAACTCCATCCAGAAAAATATCATGTTATTTTGTCTTAAAAACATTTTAACCGCTATCCTTTTTATAAGATGTAATCAAAACTTCAATGTGTTATAAAATTCAAAGACTAAATAACTTTAATCTCATAATAAACTTAAATAGACTCTACTGGTAATTCAAAAAGTACACAAACTGATTGATTTATTCGGCTTTATTATCTATTTCTAATCACTTATATCTTCGGCCTTGAAAATGTTTGATTGATAA
>LQRL01186995.1:28454-44793 GCA_001703475.1 Hydroides elegans
GATGAACCTTTTACACAATGGTACGGATATGCAAGCATCTGGCGGTTTGGTGTAGACTATGGCTTTCGGTGAATGAGACAGGGATTTTGTACAATGAACTTAAAGCCTAATATAATGGTATATGAGTAAAAATACATCACTATTTTGAGAAAACCTATTACATCATTTCAGTACATTTATAAATAGTCAATTTATCTTACAAAATACGAATTGAAATTTTAAGCGGAATTTAATGTGAAACTGTGTAAATCGAAATAACAAATTTTATTTGTGTGTGCTCAGCTTGCTTGAAGCCGAAAGTCCATGATTTGTTACGGATCATACCAAGCAACGTACATAGTAGACTTTGAAGTACCTCACTATGTCACGGTAGCTCATTTCTTACGTATCCCAATTTTACAAAACGTTGTGTCGACGTCATAGAGAGTATAATAAAACGTCGACTTTGTCAACGTAACATAAACGTACCTAGGTAAACTTCGTTTCCTATGACAAAATACATCAAACGGTATCTCAATTGCGTCTTTTCTTGGCCGCTCGTATAATCACGGGTACTGTTTTAAGAACTTTGTGAAATTGACGCGTCCTCTTGCAAGGCACGTTCCAATGGCGTACATATTACGTCGACGGACGTAAAATACGTGATCGCGACGTCATGAAGACGTGCCGTGCCAAGAGGGTGTCGTCTTACAATGTACTGATAATGTTCAATGTTACGTTGAAAGTGTTTTGACTCTGTGGGATGGCATACATTCTATTGGGCATTATCTCTAATCGGCCTTTGGTGATAATCTGTGATTGTTGCGCTCTACTCATTAGTTCCAGGTCTTCTGTTCTGTCTAAAAATGTTATCTTGTGATCATAGCTGGAGTACATGTGCGTTGGTGCTAGTGCATGAGATCACCTAAGCGTATGTACGTTTGCTCTAGCGTAAAGACGCATTCACACGAAATAAAAACGCAGACATATTATGCGCTCGAAAATTAAAGCGCAAAAAACGCATAATATATCACGCGCCCAAAATAAAAGCGCAAAATATATTACGCGCCCGTAAAAAAAACGCAAAATATATTACGCGCCCGAAATTAAAGCTCAAAATATAATGCATCCGAAATAATAGCGCAAAATATTACGCACCCTAAAATAAAAGCGCAAATTAAAATGCGCCCGAAATAAAAGCGCAAAATATTATGCGCGATCGGGTGAAAAGAGGAGATTACCTGTTTATAATTTTCTATATACACCGTGTATAAAATTGGAAGTAAGTTTGAAGCGCATAATTAGTTTTTAGGCGCGTTCACTCAAAACAGCACCACAGACTCAAAACGTACTTTGTTTGAATCATGCGCTTTTGTCTTGATGTGAAATTGGTATGAAAACATAATTAACATGCTTTCGAGCTTTTTTGGGCCTGTTTTGGGTGAATGTGTCTTTTGTGATTTTTCGAAGCGAGTGAACGATAGGTTAAGGTTGCGTTCAGATTTTCCAAGCCACAACAAAGCTTACACGGATCGAGTATTCGCTTTTGAAACCGAAACTCCGATGCAACCACTGACCTATAATTTCAAAGTCATTAAAAGCAAAATGAATAGGCTCAAAATGATTTTTAATAAACAATTAATGTATATAAACTTTATTGAATGGTGTATGCTATGATATCCATACGTAGGCATATACTATTTATTCAACCAACAATGAAGAAATAATGAATTAGGGCACCGTCACATTAGAATCATGTTCTTGTTTTCCCTAACAAACTCTGTCTTCCAATGAGTTCTTTATTGGAAACTCAAACAGCCACTTAAACGCTCGTTCCCTTTAAAGAACAGGTCACCGTCTTGGTTTCCCATCAGAAGCACATCGGATGACAGTTTTTTCGGGGAAAAAAGCAAGAAAATATTTCAATGTGGCCAGGCACTTATAGGCATAATATAGATTATTATATAGAATCTAAAAAATAATATTAATTATATCTAATTGATTCACACAAAAATGCTAACGGATACACGAACTTTAACGCCAAATTAAGGCAATACTCTCTTTTGGATCCGTATACACCACGGTCATATTACGGGATGATGTATAGTCAAAACCATTATGAACATTGGATATGGAATTAATCATTTTTAGAAATGCATTTAAGTTCATTGCCCAAATATGGTTAAACATGAGCTATAAAACATAGCTGATTCAAAATAGAGAAGGAAAGTCAAAATACACCAAATTAACAACCGGAAATAGATTTTAGTAATCTACCATTTGAAATTTGGAAGCCCTCACAACTTTAAAAAATATTTTATACTAAATGTAGCTAATTGAATTTTAGTTAACATTTTGCAACATTTTCTAATAACGTCCGTGAATCAGAAAATGAAAATCTTGTCACCAAAGGTTCCCGGTTTGTTTTTTTCACAACCACAAAAAACGGACTTGAACTGACTTCTTATATCTTCAGCATTCATTCATGCTTTTTTAATTAATGTGTCATTCAACGTTTATGAGAACGTTATTTTATGTTTGAAGAGTACATGATTTTGCATTTAAGAGAGTGTGTTTTTTTTGCGTAAAGAGAGATACAACTGTACTTAATTCGTATTTTAAGAGAATACATTTTCGCAGTAAGAGAACACCATGATTTGCTCCAATAAATCTTTAGCTAGCTAGTCGAGCTCATACAAGTAAACTGTAAAACAACGTTTTGTGGAAGCAAACATTATGAAAATATTGCTATTTATTACCTAAATCACTGTTTTATGACTTTCAAGAGAACAATTGTCAAAGGGCACTTATACAAAGTTTCGGAGCAAATTTTGAAGGACTTTCCGTATATTCAAAAATGATCACGCATGGATCCAGATATAAAAATACGACGAAACTAGCTGCCCCAGTTTTCTCTAATATGTATAATAAATCAAAATATATTTACATATATTTTATTTGCATTTTACATTAAGTGTATATGTTGTTGTCAATCTGTGAAAATCGGGTATACATTCGCTATATCTTTTCAGGCAATGCCAACATTTGAATTCACATAGATCTATGCTGGTTCACTCAGCGAATGTCAACAATGCCTAAAATTTCCAGGCATTGTCACATACGCTGAAATTGGTCCCGAAAAAATACACAGATTGACTGATATTATTTTGATTGATAAATTATTGCGATGGGCGTTTTATGTTTATTAAAATTATTAATATGAATAAGAATTGTTGTTTTTTTTTTGGTTGGGTATTGAACTGCCATCCAAATATATTAATCATGTAGATAAACACAATAAAGGTTATATAATAGGATAAGTGTTATGAAAGGCGTCGTTACGTTTGTGTTAATTGATTTTCAGACATAAAATCATGCATTTTAGGTTTAATTATCTAAAGGTTATTTATTGCTAGCATTTCGCAGTACACAAAATTCGATTTATATTATGGATCAAACCCATCAATCATTATATTGTGGAATCAAATCAAGAAACGCTCATAATTATAGAATTAAAGGCCTTTTGATGATCATCATTGCGATTTTTCTATAATTTGTTCAAAAAACAGATAAATAAGCCATTGTGGTTTGATAAGATTTATCAAAAAGATCATACATGACTATCAGTATTCAACACACATAATTCGAATTATGTTAAAGACGAAACCAATAAATCATTAAGGCCTTGTCAGAAAAAAATCGCAGGTTTTCTGTTTCGGCGATATTTTGATAAAATGAGAATATATGCAGGGGCTCATAAGTTTGCTGATAACAATATCAAATTTTATCATATTTTCCAACCATCTGTGAAAATGTTGTTAAATTATCCAAAGGTTGCTAAGATATTTCAATTGCGCCAAAACAGAATTATCAACTACAAACACACACAACATTTGCTAATCAAATTTGCTAATCATATTTAACAAAACAGTTCACCCCGATCGTAGTTTGGCTCTGCTTTACTTATTAATTATTAGAGCCATCGCCCACCTATGTTTATGTTATTTTGGATCCGCCCCTTATTTCATTCATATCCATCAACAACTTCTTTGTTTTTCCAATCAACTCCTGTATATCCACTGCACAATCAGCATCATGCCATATATTTATCTGATTATGATGCTTCATCTTTTCTGAATACGCAAACACCTCTTTTTCCGTCGCATTCGTGACATGAGCTCTATACCACTTCCAGCGCTCATCACTGATATGTGCTCGGCACGTTTTTATGGTGTCATAGCCTTGCTGCTTGAATTTCGCATCGTTTTTGTAATAATCCGCGGGAAACGGCGGAAAACTTATAACAAGCAGCGCACCGTGCGGTTTCAGGAAACGATGATGGTCAATCCCGGCTCCGTGCATACCAATAAGTACGTCACTGCACGACGCGAACTGTACTTGCTCTTTCAACGATAAATCCTCAAAATCGACACTCACTGTTTTAGCGACATGTTTAAGTTGTTCATCAAACGCGGTTTGGACTTGATCCATGTTCGATATTTTCCGCTTGCGCCGGCGCACGAGTAACACCTGCGGTCGTGTATCGTCGTTTTCACGACCGCATTTATCGGGCGTCAAATCCCATCGGTTGCGTAGGGCATTTTCGAACGCCAGTGGCTCAAGGCGTGACGTATCGAATCCGAAAACGCCCAGTGTATAACACGTGTTCGGTGTCACGCTCGTGTATACGTCGTTGTACGTGACACCAAGGGCTTCTTCGATGAGAGCGAACTTTTTCTTCTTGTCAAACGTTAGATGATTTGCGTATGCACCGTGTTTACCTAGAAACAAATTAGTTGTAGATATTATCTTAAAATTAACAATAATTAGATCAACTATTCAGACATGTTTTGAAACCATGTTCAAATATTTAAATGGCTGATGACAGTTATATGTCATTACAATGCTCAATTTCAATACACAGTAGACTCTATATGCTAGAAGCAGTTATAGCGTCTAGATGATGACTTGCTTTGTATTTGTTAAGTGCCAGGTTCAGATTAATTACTTTATTTAACAAATTAAAAAAGGTTAAATACAACAGAAAATACGAAAGTAAATTGATGAAAATTGAAACTCATTAATGCAAAGAAATTGAAAAAAAAACATATTTACCTGCGTCCAGATCCCATGTATGCGCCAAAATATGAAATTCAGGTATCTGCAATCGGCTATCCTTATAATCCCCAACCACATCCATTGTCGCATACAAATTCTCCGCCGTATCATGCAGATAATGATGCAAATTCCCATATCGCGAATACGGAACGAAATACGCATGTATATCCTTAAACGTATGTGCTTTTGGTATGGCTTTCTTTGTAAATGTAAGCGGCCATATGCGAGAATGGAAATGCCAGTATTGGCGCTCGGGGCGGATACGCATGTGTAGGTCGATTGACCCGTCAAAGGGCGCGTTGTAGATCGTGATTTTCCGGTCGAATTGGGAGGCACCACCTACGTTGGGTTCGATACACACGTTCCTGTAATGGATTGACCATATTAAGATCATTTAAGATAATTCATCATTCATTCATTTAAAAATAGTTATGAAGGTATGGGCTATAATATGGGTTATTGTTAATCCATGGATTTGGGATGTCCGCAGGTTTTATGTCAAGGTTTTGATTTATTACGTCATTATGTTTGAGGGTTTACGGAAACGATAAAATTTGTTTTTAAAAATGTGAATAGATATAGTTTTGTTTTTATTTTCTTATATTGTATCGTTACAGAATGTTGTTTAAGCAAAGTTTCTGAATAAATACAACAAACCCGATTAGAAATTAATGAATATTAACATGATCAAACCAAATACAAATACAAAACAATACCATGATAAATTAAGTGATGTATCTTTACATACCTATAAGTGCGTACACCGTCTATATGTTCGAAGTCGCTGCGACCCAGGAAATGTCTCCATCTTAGAATCTTGGAATACTCTCTTGGATTCTTGGAATGTAAATTCGTCGTATTTGTCAAGAATAGAATGCTTCCGGTGATAAAAGCAACCAGAAGAATGAAGATTGTAGGTTGTGGCGTTTTAAAGCGAGTTATTAACATGGTTTATAATTGAACTATATAGATTTCAATAAAGAAACAAAATGCGTGCTGGTCGCCGAAAATTATCCTTAATATTTATATTTCGAAATTTGCTTATTTTCAAAATATTAGTTTTGTTTATAGTTGCAATACTATTAACGCAACTTATTTCGTTTTTCAGTTGTTTAAACAACGTATTTTGTTTATTTTATTCTGGATATTTTACATTAAGTATTCCTAAATCACATTTGTTGAATCAAATCCAGGATAGCTGATTTATATAAAATCTCAATAATTCATATAAATTATTAGTAGTGTGTAAATGGGAGTTCTCGTAGAAATATACACTACAGCATAGAATAAGAGGACGATGTCTTATGAACTTGAGTGCATACACCTTTCAATGAAAGATATGTTGCATACTAAAATGTTATTAAAAATCCGATTGACTTATTTCCTGGAATCTAAGTTTTAAAAGGCTTAAAATCTGGATAAGTAAAAATAAGGCTTTATATTATAAAGATTATCATACATACCGTGTAGTTTGATTTACCCGTGAAGAGGTATATCCAAGGGAAGTTGTTGCGGTCGTATGCTCGATATGTGAAATATAATAGGAATGATACCCGAAGGGTCCATATCAATATGGTGATTGACCCGAGGGAAGGGAATAGTTATGCCCAAGCCCGAAGGGCACGGGCATTACTTTTCCTTATTCCGAGGGTCAATAACCATATTGATATGGATCCTAAGGATTTTATTCCATCTATTACATGAACATTATTTTTGAAATTTCGAAATATTCAGGGCCGCCATTACAGGGCAATATCAAAAGTAATATATTGACCGGGTGATATTGCCCGGTATATTGCGTCAACCATGTTATAAATACCTATATATCAAATTGGCCTCAAATAAGGGACTTTTTAGAATGACCAGATGGCAGGACTTCTATCTTTAGAGCTTTTGACCTACATCCTTCTGTAACATAAAACGAAGGGGTTATTTGAGGCCTATTTGATGCAGAACTCTCATTTACATACTACTCAATGCCGTGTTTTCTCTTCATTTATTCATGCGTTACTCATCATGTGTTGCGTGGTGTTTTGTAACTCTTTTTATGTTAGGTCTTGGCAACAAGGAACACTTTTTTCCAACGGTTTCCCCTAATCAACCGTTGTCTGTCTATTATTTATGCTTAACACACAAAAAACACGTTGTGCCTTTAAAACTTATAAGCATTTTTGTTTTCCCATAAAAATACGCTTAAAAGCTGGGTTTTTCTAATAAAAAAAAAATGTGTGTGTTTTTTTAAGAGAGAAAAAAAACGAAACGCCTCATTAGTGACCAAGTATTTACATGCAGACACATCCGTCCATGCATCAGGACGGAGCCACTATAAAAGGCAACACATTGTCTATTGATAATGAAAAAATCGATTATGTGTCTGGACTTATCCCCTATCTGTTTTCCTGCAACATAATACGCTTTTGAATAATACAGAACCCTAGACATTAGACGCACACTAGATGCACTCATTTGAGCGGATATACGCATCAGTTCAGGTCTTGAAAAGACAGGATTAGCTAACTGACTCATAACTAAGATCATTCAATCGTTGAAAGTCGGTTAACGTTGTGAATGATATATGATTTTCCTTTATTTTATGTCTACTTGAATTGAAGTAGCGTTTATTTATTATTTTAAAACGTCATCTGGATAAAAGTATATTGCATGAGCTCTTCGCCTTTATTTTTAGTGAATGGTGTCTTATGCATCCGATGAAATAATATAACAGCATTATTTGTTTAATTGCCGACGAAATTTTCCCTGACGCAACGATGAGATTGGTTATTAAAATTCATCTTAAACATAAAAATCCCATTACTTCAAAAGCGAGACACATCCCGTATGTACGCAAGAGAGAAGCCTTGTTCCTACAACTCGCCAAAAAAAAACAACTCGCCAAAAACCCAAGTCGCCAAATTCCAAGTCGCAAAAAAACCAACTCGCCAAATTTTGGTCAACTCATCAAAACGTTTTGGTCAACTCGCCAAAAAATATATTTGATTTTTAAAAATTATTTACTAAATATTATCACTGTATATTTAAACATAGGCATCAGAGATGCAAAGCCCCCAGCCTAGGCAAAACATTTTTTGACACGAATATTTGTCAATAAAATAATGCAGGTCAAAAGAAATATCTTTCTCACATCGACTTTCTTACAACGTCTTTCTCACAACACCTTTCTCACAACGTCTTTCTTACAACGTCTTTCTCACAATGTATTTCTCACAACGTCTTTCTCACACCGTTGCCCTTATTCGTCCACACAACGTAGTCCTCACAGCGTCACAATATACGCGTAATCTTTCTTCGCTGTACAAATGTCCCAATATATCTCAAATTCGTCTAAGTTCCGTACCATGTTATTTCGACCTTTTGTGTTCGATCAAACTGAAACCTCGACGTTGCACATGAACAATATATATTATTTCCCTGTGTGAAGTTTAAGAACCCTAGAACATCGGCTTCATACCGAAATGCCGCGGACAATGGGATATTTATACAACACTTAAGTGTTGTATAAATATCCCAAAAATATCTCAAATTCATCTAAGTTCAAACCCCCGTAATTTCGACAATTTTTGGTCGATCAAACTGAAACCTCAACGTTGCACATTTGCAATATATATTCTTTCACTGTGTGAAGTTTCAAAACCCTAGAACAAAGGCTTCATACCAAATTGCCGCGGATAAACTACTGCACCTCAAATGTTAACAGACGGACAGATGAACGGACGGACAGACGGAATGGGGGATAGCAATAGCCCTCAGCCAAAGTGGTTGGCTGGGGGCTAAAAAGGAATGGATATTGCTTTCGTAAAATGATAAAGGTTAAATAACCTATCTTTTGTGCTTAAACAATCAACCCAAATAGTTTTACCAAGGTTTATAGAGGAAATGTCACTCTGGTTATAGAAATGAGTTGACAGAGTAAAGCGTACATTACTCATGCACATTCACTAATCTGCTTTTGGTTACGGATCACTAGTGATTAATAGAGCACAGCTTTTAATCCGATTTGGAGTGAAATAAGTATTATTTGATGGTTTGTGATACTTATATTGTCGCTAAAAATATTTATAAATTATTATTATTAATAATCATAATTAATATTTTTTGGCGAGCTGACCAAAGGAATTTGGCGAGTTGACAAAAAAAAATTGGCGACTTGACCAAAATAATTTGGCGAGTTGGCAAAAGCAATTTTGGCGAGTTGGTTTTTTGGCGAGTTGACCAGCATCTACATAATTTGTCGTCAAAGCAGAATGATCAAACTATTCTCTCCTCAGCAGAACAATCTTGTGAGTTACCGGATGAGCTAATTCTTCCCACCATAGGGAGTAATTTTGAGTAATTCGCACAAAACAAACTTTAAAACAAACTTAAACTAAATATTTAAGTAACATATCCGGGTTATAGTCAACTCGCCAAAACACCAACTCGCCAAATAACCAACTCGCCAAATTCCAAGTCGCCAAAAAACCAACTCGCCAAATTTTGGTCAACTCGCCAAAAAGCGTTGGTCAACTCGCCAAATTTTATAATATATTCATTTCCATTAATTGATTCACAGTTTGTTTGAACAAGTATAATAAGTGATTTGCAAGATGAATCAGGGTCGATTTTATTTATTAATTTTGCGCTAACGCTAAAATAATCAGCTTCAATATGACGGGCCTTATCTATATACTTTGTTAAAAGTTTGTAAAAGAAAAGTTGTTTTCTTATTTTTGATAAGTCTTGATAATTTAATTTGAAGTTAATATTCATTATTATTTTGTAATTGCGTTTACCGTATGAAAGTACCGATCTTATACATCCTTTTGATAGAAAAGGATAACCTGCGCTCTGGATCTACAGTGTGCTGGATCTACAGAGTACAGTGTGCTCGACTCATATACATGTACACTCACGACATAATCCTCTCTGTTTCAGGCCAAATGTGATTAGCAGATTAGAGCTCTTAATCTGCTTTGAGGAAAATTTAGCATTAATTGGTGGTAAACTTGATAAAAATGTTAAAATAAATGAAAATTTATAGCATTAAACAAATATATTTTTTGGCGAGTTGACCAACGGAATTTGGCGAGTTGACCAAAGGAATTTGGCGAGTTGACCAAAATAATTTGGCGACTTGACCAAAGCAATTTTGGCGAGTTGGTTTTTTGGCGAGTTGACCAGCACCCACATATCCATCCGAAGATTAGCTAGATATTCCCCACGATTTGTTTACGTGTTATCAAGTGACCGCAAAAAAAAATTATAATATTTTTATACGTAGAATTTTAAATGTTTTTTTTTTCCATACGTAACATTTGTTGAAGCATATATTTCCAATTGATTTTTTAAAAATAATGAATAATTATTGTTTGTTTTTTGTACGACCTATGATTTGCAGTGCGTAATTGTGAAGGGATTTTTTTTTCAATAATTAAAGAAAATCTAAACTCGAATATTAAATCAAAAATAAATAGGACAATTATGATTTTTATCATTGTGATTACATTTTTTTTTCCAAAAAAAAAAATAGATCAAATTAATATTCTAAGTGCTTGTTTGGCAGTAAAATATTTCCGAATTCAAGGCATTTTCCATGAGTATTTGAATTGACGGAGTGACTTTAGCATATCAAGATTGGTGGGTGGGATTCGGACTTCATATGCGAATTTGTAATGAATAAATAAAGGAGGGGCAATAAAGTCAAAACGTTGAAGAACCAACAAGTTATTGCACTACATTAATTGAGATTTGATTGTCTTTTATCATATAACAAAGATGGAATTATAATCAACCTTGTTTTAAACTCCTTTTGTTTTTGCACCGAACCGATCACCTTAGCTACACCAAGCATTATACAAAATACATTTACAAATCTTAGTCAATAGGCTTAATTACCATAATCAAGTAATGATTCTTTGGTATTAATCATCTTTGTTTCTGCTATTTTGATTAACTTGGCGTTCGGTTAACAACAATTTAACCGCAAACATTCTTTTAAGCTATTTATCAAATGTTCATCGTTTTAAGTAATGAATTATCCGGAGCCAAACTCTTAATCGTAATTAAGCTTTGTACCTTTGATCCGTTGATCTTTGTTCTAATATATCTTATTATCCCTTTGATTAACCTGGACATATAGAAAACAAAGATATACGATGGCCTTCACGTAATACCGCATTAAACGACTTATGAAACATCCGATCGGTTTTGAAACAAAAAGTAAAACAATAAATGATATGTCTGATTCGTCTTAAACTGTCTATATGACAATTACACAGAAGCAAGAAGAATATCAAGTTAAATTGATACAACAAATAAATCGGCAAATTTTAAGTTTGTTAAAACAAGGA
Source organism: Hydroides elegans (assembly GCA_001703475.1). Taxonomy (NCBI): domain Eukaryota; kingdom Metazoa; phylum Annelida; class Polychaeta; order Sabellida; family Serpulidae; genus Hydroides; species Hydroides elegans. The sequence continues at coordinate 39,899 of LQRL01186995.1, forward strand.
GTAAGGCAAAATCAGTGAAAAAACGGCGTTTCGGCCATCGTATTTTATCTGGATACATAATGAAGACAACTTACAAACATAAGGTCACATGTTATAAAACCTGATTCTATTCATCGAAACATTTTACGCAATCCTAGCACCTTATATAAAACATTTTCGCACCCTCTGAACAAGTTCATAATTAATTCTATTTTCCCTTTAAACCTGTTACGCTACCAAATTACGGTAACAGAAGGATTGGGTTGGATAAGAACCCTAAACAAAGCACCGAGGTGTCAAAACACATAGAAAAACAGAAGCGACAAAAAGGGACGACAATATGGATATACCCTTAATCCCACTTGAACGCTCGCGATCTACGGAGAACTTACGTCATTCGCATTTGCTAGGCGTGGATAATCTACGAAATCCACATTTGCTATCACCACGTGACTTAAGCGCGATCCAGTCGGTGTCTCAGTATGGTCTTGATAGCGTTCAGAAGCAGTGTGACTATCTACAAGTGCCGACGATATTTGTGAACGGAGAGCGAAGTGCATCACCAAGTGGAGCGCATAGTTTAAGGGATATATCAGACTCGATTTATAGCTTTGATTGTTTTATGGACTCGATTCAAAGCGAGGCTGCCGACGCCATGGGGTCACGTGATCCGATATCGAAACGTTCGATGACTTCCGGTGATTTCTCCGAAGCCATAAATGATAATATAGAGAACACGCATCGTCTTAAAGAATACCTGCAATACCACGTACAGCACAAATTCAAAGAAACGCTGAACGCGCTCAACAGCAGCTTCGCCAGTTTAGAGCGACTTCCGGAATGGCCTGCCGGAAACAGCTGCGAACCCGACGGCAGTTCGCGATCAGCGCCAAACTCGCCGCCAAGTTCGCCGGTCCCGCAGCGTCGCGTTCGGGAAGAGATTCGGCGCATGTCAATGGCGGTCGACGCGAACGGCGAGAACGCGCAATCGGTCGCGTCATCGATCATGGAGTTCCGCCGGAAGTTCGCTTTACGCGGCGCGCCTTCGATGCTATCGGTCGCGACCGTTAGCGAAACCGGTTCGGAGTTCGGAAGCCAGATGACGATCGGACCGGAAGTCGATGAGGATGACGTCATGGAAGAACCGGAACCGGAAGTGAGAATGCGAGCGACCGGAAGAAGAAGGCAGTCAAGGACGGTGGAGGATCTGGATGTGTTTAAGAAAGTCAATGGGGTCATTGGAAATCATCTGGGATCGCTACGTGAACAGCCAGGTAAGCAATATATAGTTTAGGTTAATTTTAAAGAATGTTGCGTGTTACAGCTACTATTAAATTTTTCGCAATCCGTTTTATGAAAAATCTTTTATGTTCCTTTTTGTGAAAAGCTATACAAAATGCATACAAATTAATGGATCGATTCTAATTATAATCCCCAGATTTCTTGACAAAATACCATCCTCAACTATAATTCTTTGTTATAATTCCTTTCCTTAATATGCATTTTACATATCTGGTATAATAGAATAACTGTGTAATACTTCTCGTAAACCATACTTCGCAACTTATAGTAAATAATCAAGATGGAAACCAAAGAAGTGGAAGACCAAAAAACGTAAAAAATGGTAATAAATCAATCAAGTAACGAAACAATTTAAACAGAACAAAATAATTTGAACAAACAAAGGTAAATATTGTTCAAATTCTCATATAAGAATCATATAATTATCTTTTCGCTTATGGTGTGAACATTAAATTCAGCCATTCAAAATCCTTGGCTATATTATGAATGGGCGCTTTATGACAATCCGGACATTATGGATTGATTTGGGATTTATATATTTTACAATTGGGACATTCCTGGTAACCTTAAGACATGAGTTGCTATGCAATCTAATGGATCAACACATGGTTCCACAAATTAATCAATAATGTCATAATATCAATAAATAAAAAATTGTTTTTGTTAAGTAGAACTGTCTACATGTCAACTTGTCCAACTTGAATGAAACTTAATAGAGTAGCATCGCTTCCTTTTTTATAAACTTTCACTGTGTAGGAAGTACATAATTTTTACCGAATATTACCTGTATACGTATTTCAAGCTAACATTGAATGATGCCTCCGACGCCGAATTATCATGCAATTTGATAAGATTTATATCACATGAAACTCGATAAATCGGGAAAACAAGGGTGTTTGGTACCAAATACAATAAAATGTTAAAAAACGAAACAACTCCTATTTATCATAATACCATAAATGATATGCCTTTGTTCAGATATATTGATAATTATAATCGTGATGGGCCACGCCGACAATCGTGACTGGCGATGGCTGATGGTTTTCAGGACTGGTTGACTTTTTAGTTTCATACAAAAAGTAATGGGAAAAACTATTATTTGGAAAACGTAAAAATGGGTTGTTATATTCCATAGAATATGATTTGTTAAATATGTTTAGAACACTGTTAGAAATTCGATTATATTGCGCATTTAAGTCTGAGGATTAATTGTCGGTGTGACCTTTTTTGGTTTGAAGTCAGGTTTGAGGGTAATGTTATCAAATTTGAAGGAGGGTTAGTTCAATTTGATCGAGCCCTTAGTTGAAATACCATCATTTAGGAACTCTTGAGTAATGCTGAAACTGAGACCCTATATTACCGACACAGCTCCTCCTTAAAACACAAAGTACAAAAACTTGCTCACACACTTGAGGCTGTCTGCAACTAGGGACCTCGGAATATTCTCTCTCAGAGCGGGAGAGACATTTTCCATTTTTCACCCAGCTGGCAACCACAGACAATGCAATGGGAAGGCTTCTATATACTTCTTTAGTTCCATGTAATAAGTGCCTTGGTTGATATAGCGCATTAATCTTGCTTCCAAAATACTTTGTCATGGTTCAGAATGGCAAACTTTTTGTTGCCAATGATATTAATTTCTCATCATTTTCGCTGTTCTGTTGAAGGTTTTTGTCTTGATTGCTTGGGAAGGTTTCTTGTGTGTTTTAGAGCCAAGTCTTTAGTTTAGTTCGCATATAAAGTTTGACTGTTCAGAGACAAAGGTTGGTCCGGTTTAACATACTGACAGGCTCAACAACGGATCGAAAATGATCTAGCATTAAAGCAGGTGTTGTCAGGGGCTCTTTGAATGGGTATATAATATAGTAATCCCAGTGGAATCTGATTAATATATTTAATACCGAATCAAATTCTGCAGACGAAGGCGCAAAGAACCGCTGATAGCACCATAACAGTGAAAAAATTGAATTTTTTAATCGTTATTTTTACTAAAAAAATCAACAGTAACCAAGATGTCCAACCGTGTCGAACATGCAAATGAAAAGCTCGAACGTTGTACTACACCTCATTATTACGTGTTTTCTCATAAACCTTGACCCAAAAACGTTAATTAACATGATGAATTCGAGCACATGCATCTTGATGCATTTACAAAAAAATATAAGTTATCTTACTTAAAATATGAATCGACTACAGGCATGCGCCAATTATATAACTTCCTACTTTGCCCAGAAACTAATGTACATTTCGAGTACGAATGGTGATATACTGTACCATCTTCCCTACTTGGCTTTGACTTAAACGTAGTTCGACGTTTTCATTTCACTAAGTTAGATATTTTCAGAACAGTTTTTTTTTTCGTTGGGTTAAGCAAATTCGCAGTATCGCGACTTTCACATACAGTCGTGTTAAGCCTCACGACGGAACAAGGAGGAAACAAGCAACATGCTAGTTATTTATATTTTATGATAATTGTCAAATGCTAGGAACTATTTATTAGTTTGGGCTGTAATTTTGCTTTATATTTATATTTTGCAAACGTCCAATTCATTATCTCGCCATCAGGGTTTTCCAATAACCAGCTGGTCCGCATGGATTCTCATTATAATAACAGAACTTTGCATTTTTCTTAGGACAAAAATACACACTTCATCCTGTTGATGCATGTTTCGCATTTTCACCATCCATCAAGCTAGACGTATGCTTTCATGTTAGCACATTTTGCTCTTAGACGTCTATAAATATTTGTTTCTTACAGCATGCTTTTGCCGTTCATAGCATTTACCCTTTTTATCCATATATCTGCTCGGTGATGTATCTCACAACAATGAACCTTTGTTGAAAATTAAAGAATCATAATTTTGTGTCGAAACGAAATTGAAAACCCGATCTGATTAACACAATGATCCACACAAGACGTCGGATACCTATATAATGCAGCTTAAACGCGTCATACGAGGTTTTGCTCTTAAGGGAGATTTGACTTTTCCCGCATTGACTTTTTTTGCATAATTTAGAAAAATACAAATTAAGTTATATGGAACGCGTTACCCTTGTGGTTTACTCTTCTCTCAATTGCGGTTTTAGTGTAAGTTTTAAATTATATTATTTGTTTAGATTTTAAAAGTTAACTCTAGCGTGCCATGCATGCATAGTGCACGATAATTTGGGGCAGTTTTTGAAGAAAACAAGTTTTTACCGTTTTTACCTTTACCTGCGCATTATTTTGTATTCTTAACAATGTCATCTCATTTTTTAACAAAAAATTAAACCATCCTGTGCTTTTTAAAATATATTTTTTAACGCTTTATTTGTGCTAAATAATTCATCTTAAATGCGAACAGGGGAATCTTTCGGGAAGTTTTAGGTGGTCCTTATTGGAATTGAGAGCGTGCAATATATCCGGTATTTACGCAAGGCCTTAATGTGTTGTCAAAATGACCATCCAGAAAAGTATACAGTGCAGTTGATATTTTGCACATACTATGTTAACGAGCAGTACTTTAATTTAAGCTTAAGGTAGCATTCAGATACATTAGCAAGCTACACGCAGCAAGTACTCGCTGCCAGTGCTTAATGGGTTTTACTTGCTCTGCCGTTCACATACATTTTAA
>LQRL01186995.1:55776-68000 GCA_001703475.1 Hydroides elegans
TAATGATGATGTGTTTCATTTGTTCCTGTTGGTAGTTGAAGTCTTTTCCATGCCCCATTAGACTTTTGGTAAATTATCCGTGTATGTATCATGGTACAATAGGTCACTCGCAGCATCCGCTGAGCGGTTTTGCCCTCAAGTCACTTGACCAGACAATAATAAGGAAAATGTCAAACTGTTGTTGTTTTGCTGGGTCAGCTCTAACTGTATTTTAGAGACCAGGAATATGATATCTGATTGAAATACTATCCAAAACTATCAAAGGCATGTTTTAACATTTTTCTAGTTTAAAGTCTTAAGGAAAAAACAACGCAGTTTTACCGTTGGACATACATGTAAGATACTCTGAATATCGGGACGGGTGGCCTTAATTCATACTGTTCATAACAACAGTTTTATTTGAAATAAATTCATACTGTTCATAACAACAGTTTTATTTGAAATCTGTAACATAAAACGCAAAGTCCGTTATGTTTACTTCTGGACATCATAGGGACTCGTATGTCAGGTCGGCTGACCTCCCTGTCCATTTAGGCGTTGATTGGTGCTTAGACCATCAATGATTGGTTCATCCATCTTCTAAGTACTTCATCTATCACTTTGGTGATGCTATAGGTTAGGGTCACTTGTCGTAGATTAAATGACCGAAAGTGGTGATTGGGCTAACAAGTGTGGATATCAAGATATAGATTCTAGGTAGGGAATGACATCAAGAATATCCCGATGCTATCATAATTTAGCATTGAAATTATCAAAAGCTTTGACAGGTGAACAATTCTACTGAGAATGTGATAAATTGCATTACTACATAGTTGATAGGGATTTTCTGGATCGCTTTGTATGCGAAAGGCTAGTTTTGCTTTTTTGTCGGTGCGAGGCAATGAAAATTATGCATTAGTTTTGTTTATTATGATTGCATCACAATTAAAATAGTATTGCTCTTGGTGTCTGGCCACGAATATTGCATCTTGGAGACAAAACAAAAACGCGTAATATCCAAAATAATGGTTATTACATAACCAAAAGGCCAATAACCTAGATGTATGTTACTTAGTTTTCCCTCAAAATATGCATAATGATGAGGTTAAAAATATGATTATCGTAAAAACCACTAGTATATCACCATTATTACATCACGAACGCGATTCACAGACAGCTGTACGTACGCATAATGGTTACGACGGAATTCTACTAATGTACAACCACTTTCATGTTAAATGGGGAGAGATATTGGCAACCACCAGAATGCTCTTTGTTTTACATATTCATCGCTTGTCTTGTACGTTTCGGCTCGAAAAGACGTTCTGACATCGCCACTGCGAATACGAAGTAAATTCTGTAAATACAGCTATATCGGACAATAAGTCCTTTGAATTCTGCAACGATATCAGAAATTTTGTCAGTATTGTTTTTTTTCTACGCGGTTAATTGATTAATTGAAAAACACTTTTAACAAAAAAATAACTGAGACCTTATTGTAACGAATATTATCCAACAAGATCGAACATCATAGTCAATTATAATAAAATAGTTTGTGTTCACTAACTTATGGTCAAAGGCATCAATAAAATATTAAGTATATGAGCAGACTTGATATAACGCTTCGCTAAAACTTCAGCGTTCCCATTCTTATCAGGAGAAATTATAATATCATTTGTTGCCAAATGCTCACCAAAACATTTCGATATGTTGGAGTATTATTATTTCATAATAATTAAACGTAAGTGGTTACATGATTTGTTGGTAAAATTCCAATGATTATGCATGTGTCGGAACCACTATATTTATATTAAATCTATAAGGAAATATAGGAACATTATCTATACATAAAAATCAGACATAAGCAGGAATGATGTCAACAACATACATGTAATTGCTCTGTAAAAAAAACAACTGTTTTGCTAAATACAATCATCAATAAAAGTCATGCAGCACTTGAGTTATGTTTTGCTTTTGAAACAGTTTAGCTAAGCATTCATGAATTCATTCATATGTATGACCATATTGAAATTACTTTATAAGTAATTGTCAATGCCTTAATAATAAACTGTCGTTTTTTAACTTAACTGTTCAAATGGTGAGTCAGGTTGATACCATTCAATTTGAAGAGCCCCTCACGAGCTGTTCCCCAAAAAAGGTGTTCCCCATCAAATTCCAGCTGGCTTGGAGATTTTGAGAAATTGTGTTCTAGCTTGGAGATTTTAGCAGTTTGAGGAACACCTTTTTCGATATTTTCTGAATTTTCGTAACAAGAAGCGAGAATTTTTATTTGAAAATTAATTAAACTTGCTTTCAAATATCTAATAAACTGTTATTTGCAATATATTATAAGTAGTTTAGTCATATTCAACATTTCAATTTTCTCAAAAGGTGTTCCTTTTTTTTGTTCCAAGCTGGCTAGAAAAGGTGAAACTGGTCAGCTGGCTTGGAGAAAAGGAACACCTTTTTGCAAAATTGTAATGTTCAAAAAACATTATTTTGTTGTTTTTCGTATTAGTAATGTTGTTTAAAGGTGATTAAACAACTTTTTGAAAAATGTGTCGTGGGGTGCCCTTCAATTTTGACATAGCTTGAATTGTTATTTTTTTAATGGAATAACCATGATACAATTATGTGTTAAATATTTACAAAGTATCTGAAGAAATAATAATTAATTGCAATAAGATAGACCGATGAAGAAAAGAAGGCACAGAAGAAAGAAAGAAAGAAAGAAAGAAAGAAAGAAAGAAAGAAAGAAAGAAAGAAAGAAAAAAGGGAAAGAAAAAAATGATAGACAGCAAAAAAGGAAGAAAAAATCTGCAAAACAAAAACGAAGGCCTGAATCCATTGCATTGCTCTCTTTGACACGTCCGGAATTTATCTGTTATTCTTTCATGCCAATGCTTATGTACAAATGTTTTATGACCATAACCTTGTTTCCCGCTCGTTTCATCCTTCGCTCTATGTCGGACCTCTATGGTGAGCTGACCAGATTATTAGTATTAATGCGCTACTCATATATCCCTGTATATAAATACGTGTGGTTTTAGTATGAGTGAAAGATGCTTTAGAGAAATAGAAGGATTCAATGCAAAAAAAACATAGTTTAATTAAGACATTACAAGGTACACAATTTACATAATATATATGCAGGTTGACATAAGGAGAGTTTATTAATTTCAGAATAAATTGACTGAATTAATGTATTCTGCTATTATTGAATTATATGGTGCGTTTAATTCAATTAAAGAAAAAAACTTGTTTTTTGTTAATATTTTACATACATTTCTTGCGAATGATTAATATAAAATCGAATCAACACCATAGTCATGAGATGCAATATATAAATCAATGAATAACGATGCTATGTCTATCTCTTTATATACTTAAGTAAACAATTACATTGTACATAGCAACCTTCATGCAATGAAGCCGTCGGTTCTATATTTCATTAGTAGGTTGATACTTATTTATTCTCCCTGTTTGAATAAAACAAATCAACGGGACTGACCGATACTAGGGATATAGATTATATATTGGATGAAATAACGAGAAATCATGGATCCTTGCTGGACAGAAGTGATAAATGGTTGTTTCATGCCTCGCTAAAATAATAACTCATTCCGTAAATGGACAGTGGATGATGTTGATTGTTTGTTTTCGTTTGTTTGTTTGTTGCCTATATTTGTATATATTATTATCACCAAGGTATTATTAAAGAACAAGGTCCATCCATATTGATTGGACAGTATTTTTGCTTAATCGACAGTCCATTATCAAAAATAAAGAATCATGAAGAGGTGTCAACCAGGAGCTGTAAACTTTTATTTTAGAGACAACGTTTTATTTTTACGTATAAGGTTTCATTAGAGTATTTGACCTTCAAACCGATGCTGTGACCCATTTGATATTCAGCCTAGTTTTACAAAAAAAATGCATCTGGTTTTCTGGCCCTAGAATACATATAGCTGTCACTTAGCTGGAATTGCGTCTAGGGATTGTTCAGGGAATCGCTGGTCTGGGTTTATTGAGATGAGTGCCTGGCCACACTGGGGGCTACTTTTCCAAAACAAGAACGTTTTACCGATATACTCATAAAAATCTGCGAATAAATCACTATAAATAAGATGAAGATTGTTTAGCAAAGAGAGCTTCTTTTCACTCGGTAAGGGTCGTCCGTACAACGTTGTTTTCGGACGAAACGTCAAAAGAATGTCCTTATTTAAGCTTATATGACTAATTGTCCAAAGCCTTTAACGCCCCAATTTTGGAGACGAACGTCTTTCATACGTCCATTGTTAGTCGCGACGTTGCAACGACATGGTTCATATATGTATGCTCGCAACTTAAAGTGACACCTGAAAAATGTTCATATGAGCCCTAATAAGAACGTCCGTTCAACCTCCCTGGACGCCATGCCAAGTGGGCAGTATGGCCATGATTATCGCGTCACAGACGCGGTTTTATCATCTTGAAGATGTTAACTGCGATATATCCATAAACTACTATCACAAAGGTGTGGTTCAAGATAATGTATTTTGGATCTATCTCTCGAAACGTCGCGATAAAAAACGTCTAAGTGACGTCACACTTTGTGATTAAACTCAAACTCGCGTAAAGGCCTAAAAGGTTATATTATGGCCATAAGATAAAACGGATAGCTTCGGTTATCAGTTTTCAAAGCATGCGTTCACATTTTGGCGAAAAATGGTGATCGCCGCGTATTATGAGGCGATTTGCAGTTTTGGCTTAAGCTTGAGTTGCAATTTTTATTGGGAATAGCCAATTGAATTTTATCGCTTGCTATTCATGACAATAACAAATATATGCGTACCGGTATATGTTTAATAAACTGATATCGAACAATCATCTTGAATAAAAGCGATGATAGAACATTTTGTCTTCAAAATATTATGTTAGTCTGAGCAGTTGAGTATTACGTTGATCAAGATAGTAATATTAGAGTTTCCTTAGATTTTTGCATTTAAACCGCACAAACTATACCTCGCAAAGATAAAAGTTATTTTTAGATTATTAAAAACTATTATAGACTATTATAACATCGCATTACAACTGTATATATATCTACTGTCAACCGAGCTTAGGGTGAGCAAATCTCGATATTCCTATGAAACAGATTGGAAACACAGCCTGATCTATACGCGTTTTAGACGATTCCGATCTTTTTAACACGCCTGTAAAGCAAAGTTCACTCGAGACAAACTCATCCAACTTACGTTTTTTTTTTTTACTTTTTCTCATGTTTCTCCCGTTTCCCGAAATAGGGAGAGAAACAAGCACAATGTAGCTCGTAATAACTGACCCGCGTTATCTGAGCTCATGATTTAACGGCACGTTTTAGGACTTTGGAAGCTCTTAGCTTTTCTCCTAGTCGATCGAGTGTAATTTGTCAGTACGTTTGTTTTGCTGTCGGTCACTCCATGGTACACAAATTTCAGTTTGTCTGACTCTACCTGGTTAAGATTTGTTTGACTAGCGAGGTGCGGGAGTTTCTTATATAGACATAGCATCGGTGTTGCGGCCTTAAAGATGTGTCTACATCGGGTCACAGGTGATTTTTAATTCTAGAGTGCAACATCTTTTTGTTTATTCGTGGATTCGAAAAGATATGAAATTATATCGACGGCATTAAATTGAAATTGCTTCATTTATAAGCGGGAGGCTCGCTGGATCTAGATTTTATCTATTATGAAATAAGATATTAATTGGGAGGATAGTACTATTACATTTGGTGTTGTTATTTCTGAACAGGATGGCACCGTTCTAACTGATTATGTTCATTCAGATCTGAAAATATATTATATTTAAAAAGGATAATATCACTAAATCTGCGTTATTGCTAAGCATGGCTGTCTTACTCGTACTCTACCAATATGTGTATATCTTAAACAATTGGATTTGAAAACCTTACTGGTAAATCATGTGAGTAGCTCGGACAAATAAAACCATATCAAACGGTCATACCATAACAATAATTGGGAATAACTTTTTATGAACGATGTGAATGCGTCAGTGTTTAGAATCCTCGCACCGAATCAAACTGACGACCCGAATACTTTCCTATATAGAACCAGTTGGCAACTTACTGTTAATATCGCGTCTTGTGATTTTTTTTGAGTGGGATCTTTGTAGGATGGAGTAGGCATCAGTCGATCGCATACACTGATTGACCATGTCAATTCATCGAAAACTATGCATATCAATTTCCATTTGATCTTTCTCTTCGAAAAACTAATCAATTTCACTTGTTGAAATTAGCAAAATATATGTGATTTTAAGGATGTGTTGAAACACTACTTCTTCGCGTCGGACAAGTAAACGCTTCGGTTTTTTTTTTGTATGAGAAACTTGATTGGATATTTGTAATCTGGCTAAGTAAAACATGATAAATACATATAGAAGGGCCTAGCCAAATTGGAAGCTTAATATTTATCTCTACCCCTTACATACCGTACTTTCGAATGTTTTGTCCTTTGGAAAGCAAAAACGCTACCTAAACGCTCTTTGTTCTTTTTTATGAGGTCACATCTAGGGGTTTTGTATAAGGAATACATTTGAAATCTTAGAGGAAACACCCTTTAAAAGAATGTGAATGTTGCCAGGCCCTTATCCATATAAATTACTTAACAAATCTATATATTTCTTATTGTTTTTGTTGTCTTTACAAGGGCGATTCAATTTAGATTCCCATCAACACGGTTTCTTTTTATTCTCTGCAATATTAATGACTCTCTTGATATAGTTTATGGAATCCTTGATTGGATCTACTCTTGCTTGTGATTATAGACAACCTCTGCAACTGGGTTTTCTTGACTGGTAGATGTATCTTGCATAAATCACTGATTTTGATTTATAAAACAATCTGTGAATCTTTCCATTTTTACAAACATTTTTTTTAACTTTGTGAGAATATAGAACAAAGGATTTGTATACATGATATATTTACGGACAAATTTACAATCAAATGAAGGTTTTGAATCAACCAACATGTTGTTAATAAAAACATCATCTACGAGTTTAAAATTTACATAATCTAAAATTGATGCTTGGAACAGTTGTTCAAATAGTCATTCTTTCTTATTTTGTCATCAGCAAAAATAGCTCCAGAACTAAGCGGTTCCAGAGCATGCTGGCTGCAGCTTTAAATTTGTCGAAGCGCTAACTAACTGTGATAAGTTTGATATTATGTCTATGATTATCTACAAACTAGGGTCGCAATGCATTTTATTATAATCTATTTCATACATGTATGGCTATTCAAGTCTTATCATTTTTATCTATAGATGTTATGGGAGAGCGATGGGAGAACAAGGCCTTAGAGATCTGTGAACAAGAGTTGGGACAAGCCAAGTTCCTGAAACGCCTGGCTAAACAGGAAAGGGTAAGTAATTACTTCTCAGGATTTGATTGAGAAATATTTGTGATTGAGTAGAGGATGGGTGGTTGATTGGGTAGCAGGTTGATAGAGCGAATGTATGATTGAGTGGTTATGCGAATGAGTGGGTGAGAGTGGCATGGATAACAAGAGTGGGGGTGAGGTAGAAATCGGGCTGTGATTGAGTGAGTGAGTGAGTGAGTGAGTGAGTGAGTGAGTGAGTAAGGGAATGATAGAGGGAGTGACTGTGTGAGTGATTGAGTAATGGAGGCATTTATGTTGATACTTACGAATAAATTATTTAGATGTATATGTTTACTTGGTATACGTGGTTGAACGGTTGAGTGTGAATATTAAATGTGAGTAAATGAGTTTAGAAAATGGATGGGCACCGATCCATCGATTTGTCGTTACGTGAAACATGGATAATTTGATAATAAATCAAAATCGAAATATACAACTTTACGTAGCCAGTAAAACATTATTTTTTTGGCGCACAGTGAATATTTTTTTCAATGACAATATTCCTAATATAAACAAACACTTTTATTTACGGTGCTATTTGGCATATCTTTTCCATAAAGTATATGTAAATATTAGTAACCCGACTCATATCTAATGTTTATTGTCGCAAGGTCTATTTAGATAACCACGGAGTTTGGATCCATTTTCGTACAACATGTGAACCCAATGCATAATTTATTTTGGAGCCTTTTGAAATAGATCCATCCTTTGTCTCGCACTCATTTTTTTCTGCTCGTTTTCTATTTCATTCAAATCGGGCCATTATACGTAGTTTAGAGAAGAACTTTAATTAAATGCTAAAGGCAACATGATGACGGAAGTTTACTGGTGAAAATCAGGTTCTACAAAAATAATGTGAACAATTATAGATTTGTTTCAAAACAAAATAATTAAGTATGATAAACTTATGGTAGGTTGAGCTAACCAATCAAAGTCCAATGTAATTCAAGAAACGTTTTAGCACATTTTGATTCCAGTAAGAACAAGGGTTGTGCGCTGGGCATTCTTCTAAAGTCGCTAGAGATACAATCACTGTAATGAGTTGATTACTGGGGCGTTGAATACAAATATTCAAACAATTTTTTTTGTCTAGAAAAAAAAGAATAATACTTGAATAAGGTTTCCATCATGTCTCTGGATCACAAAGTCACGGGTAAATTATGACACCTTAATTACATAAATGATGTAAGCTCTCATACCTTTTTATAAAACGATTGAGTAAGTTTCTCACCCATTCATTCTTAAAAAGTGTCAAACTGGCACAATATATAGGAATGTTGTCTACAGTGCATACTTCATTACAAAACACACAACCAATAAATTACGCTTTTTAACTTCAAAGGATACCGATTTCTAAAAGCAAACACACTTTTCGTACTTAGAGCATAGATTCATTTTTGGCAGCGGGAATATGCTTTACAACTATCGGTGAGAGATAGCTCTCGATCCCCTGAATAATAACAGGGGTCATATTCTTGCCTAAGTATGCCTATTATCACCCATATATAGCATAACTATAGGGAAACCTATTCATTACGATAACCAAAGCTGAGAACCATTAATAAGAGAAAAGTGTCATTCACGTAAAGTGTTTGTTACTCTCAAACCATATGACATTCTTCACTTGATCCATGTTTTCATAAAGTGAGCATACTGTGTTTGTAATAAGGTTGATCTTTGGCCGAGTAAGAAAGTGTTATATGTGACTGATTGTCTGTCTAAGGCGTTGTTAGATTGTGTTTTGATATGCTCATTACCGACACAATACGTGCAAACCTTATGTGACATTGGCGCCTATTTCCAGATAAGCATATGTTCCAGTTCTCCTTTTCTCTTTCTTTTCCTACTTTCAACCCCAATACCCTTCGTAAGTTTGTAAACCCACGCTTCAAAAATATCTTTGAGTGAAATAATAGCATATACATTGCCTTTTAATTTTATCGATACAAAATTGTTCGGTGTACTTTTCTGGTATTCAAGCTAACTCTTCGCGTCCCCATTTTTTTCTATATGGACCAAAATCCGTATTGTACAATGCCCATTTATAACTGCTGTATTTAACAGCATACTGGTCCCTAAATGATGATACAAAATGCTAATTGCAATTATGCAATTTTGAATTGCAGTTACCCAGCGCAGGCTTCGGCAGTAAAACGCGGCTCTCTTTTGAATCGTCGAAAATCAAGAAAGCCGTTACTAATGACAATGAATTTTTGCGACATTACAATGCCGTGGGTGGGGTCGGTTATGCAAAAGTGCTGGATGATCCGAGAATACCAGCGAATGAGTTTTTCACGCCAGGGAAACGGTTCCGCATTCGGTTACGGTGAGTGGTTATCGACTAGTCGCATAAATGTTGCATGTCGGTCCTAATACGTATGTGATTGAATATATCGCCCTTTACTTTCGCGTTCAGAAAAAATAGCACCGATTAGTAAGTTTGCAGCCAAGTTTTATCAAAACAACCCCAAAACATATTTTTGAATATTTAATTGAGTTTGATACAACAGAAAATGAGCAAAACCTTTCACATGCTGTTTTTCTATATGTGACCATTTTGCTCAGACGGAAAGTTAGATGTACGTAAACCCTTTTGAAGAACCGATATTCTGAACTGTTTATACAATAGGCAGCTTCGTAATTCGATTAAAAATCGAGTGATTCATCTGTTTGTACATTAAGTGTTCATCCGCATTAGTGTTTGTTTGGAACAGGTTTTTAATTTGAAATGTAAACCATGGCGCGAGTTATGTTCGTGTCTTGTGGCAGAACGCCGAATTTGGTTACAAAAACTAGGGTGTTAAAAATATATGTGGCCAACCATAAATAGGTCATATATTTAGAGGTTGCCAAGTTTTGTTGTTTTGAAAACAAAAATAAAAACATGGATGAGTAAGAAGAAATAGTGCTAATTACGTAACTATTGTTTACGTAGTTCCACCCGAAAATGTACCTACCAGATTTACGAGTTTTTACTATTCATTCTGTAGTTCGTATCGTATAAGATATAGAAATGTTCCGTATACCTTTCAATTGGTCATGGGCACAAATGAACCTACAGAATGATACTAGTACCAACTTGATAAGTCTCGTCTGACCAAGACGTAAAAAAAAAAACATTCTAAAGTGGCTTTTTGCGGATGGCCCCTTTTTCATTCGTAGGAAAAAGTAACGCCCTCTCTTCTAGCGAAGTCTTTTTAGAGTTGATATTTATTCTGTCTATTTCATTCATTTTTAATATTTATTCAGTCGTTTGTTTTATCTCTTATTATAATCAATGTTTTTTTTGTTAAATTACATGATTTTACATTTGTAGGCATAGCAACCTGCGATCAGATGATGATGCAAGCGCATGTCAACGAGAAGTTTCTATCAAGGTAAACTTCCATCTTTCTTGCATAATAAGTCTCTTTCGGCAAGTTGCCATGTGATTGTTTTCCTGGAATGGTTTAAGAGGGTAGGGACAATGAATTCAGATATACCTTTGTCCGAAGTCGAGACGTCCTCAAACTTTGATATGTGCCCAAAAGAGGGCGTCATGTTGACGCGACTTGGTAAAATTTGTAGTGAGTTCCCACTGGGTTATTTTAAAAGCCTAGTGTGATCTAACTAAAAATGAATGAGTAAACGACTTAATGACGCATGAATGATGTTCCAAAAATGCTACCACAATATCAGTTTTAATGGTTCAGGGGTATTTACCATACTCACTAAGCTCCTGACCATGTCCCTGTAAATAGTTTGACACCATTTGTTTTGGGAATCGCATCCAAAGGTACAAGGGGAACAACAAAAACATTGCGAGTACAAGAAAGCGTAAAGTGGATGGTTCTCGAGTTAATCATCGAAGCATAGATGGTGCTTGGTACTTTAAGACAGGGAATACGAACCTCAAAGTTCCATGTTCTGAAGGGAGATAACCATGTTAAGTCAAACATTGGAGTGTTAGCGGAATCCGAAATGTGCCAACTGTGTATGCATCTATTACATACACATATAGAATAGGAACAGGACCATGAGACACATATATTACAATACAATAAGTCAGATCACGCTTGATATTGCTTAACATTTTGTATGAAATAAAGACTATAAAATGTTGATATAACAGTTGACCATTTATGGACTATAAATTCATTTTGAATAAAATGTCTTTCTTCGTGTTTTTGTCTATATAACACATTTTTGTAATAGATTTTATTTTCTTATATGATTTCATTTCTCTTTATAGTTCGCGATCAAAACGAGGACGGTCCGCTCGACCTCATCCTGTTCATGTGTTCACGGGGCGCGTTGCCATGGCGAATATCTGCGAGTCTGAAATTTGTGTTCAGGGCCGCGAAAAAATACGCAATAGCGTAACCAGCGCATGACAAAATATCCAACATGGCGTATTTATTAGGTTCGAATGAGTTTTAATTTACTAGTTTCTATTATATATATATGATTTTGTTTTCACAGTTCGCGGACCAGAACGAAGACGGTCCCCTCGACCTCATCCTGTTCACGGGTCGTGTTGCAATGGCAAAGAACTGCAAGTCGTTCATGGAAATCATCAAGCTCAAGAAGATGCAGGATCAGATGGAATACTGCTACAAAGATCCTAGTTTGTACGTTGATTATTTATATGTTTTAAAAGTGTTAATGGCATCCCTTTCTTTCCATATTAAATTCAAACGTCAAGAGGATGAAGGACCAGATGGAATACTGCTACAAAGACCCCAGTTTGTGAGTAAACGTGTATATACATTTAGATTTTTGTAAGGCTTAATAAGAGCCCCCACCCCCTTAAATTCAACCATCCCAATAAATGCCCCCCCCCCCC
>LQRL01187040.1:0-10270 GCA_001703475.1 Hydroides elegans
TGAAATTGTCCTGATGGACATTTGCAAAGTAGAATGTGGCCTTTCTAAATAGTAATTCACTTTGAAACAAAATCTGGAAACCAACAGGGGGTTTCCCCAAAACTTTTACAATTCAAATTTCTCTTTTGTTTTAGCACAGCTATGAAACACCAACATTATTCTTGCATGTTATGTTTATTTCACAGATAACTATTTTTTCGTTTCTCAGAATAAGCTAGGATCCCGGTAGCTAGAGAAAAAAAATATATAAACATTTTTGGGGGAGTTGTTGGGGTAGGGGTTTGTTTTTTTTCGGGCCGATTATTTTACAGAATATGCCTCCAAGTATAGAATAGACTTAAACGTTATTTTTTGAATTTTGAGCCCCAAATACATCAGTAGTCATAACATCTTAACTTGTATTTGCAATCCATGAAAACATTATCTCGACATCAAAACAAACTTAATACGAAACTATTTTTTATCAAAGAAATATGTTATAGTTGTGTAGGTCAGGTATATCGATATGAATTCTTTAGGCTATTAGTAAAGGTGAAATGTATGTATTATCCACTGGCGTTCTGTGAATGATGTATCTGATGTAGTTTGATTGATCATATGTTGTGATTTGTTGTATATGTAGGTTTATTCGTTGTTTCTGTTTCTGTTATTTGATGTCGTTTTGTCATGTTTTTATTGTTATATTCGCATATACGCAGAGTAGGGAAACTATGTTCTTTTGATACAGATATCGTGTGAGTAAAATTTAAGATGGATGAGCAATTTCAGGATCGATATACGAAGTAT
Organism: Hydroides elegans; assembly: GCA_001703475.1. Lineage (NCBI taxonomy): Eukaryota > Metazoa > Annelida > Polychaeta > Sabellida > Serpulidae > Hydroides > Hydroides elegans. The sequence continues at coordinate 787 of LQRL01187040.1, forward strand.
CACGTGACCAAATGTTGAATTTATCAAATTACCAACCAGTTTCAGAATAGATGTAAACACACTTTATCTTAACATTTTATATTTCATGCTGGTTCTTCTTCTCGTTCCAGCGGCGTGATATCTGGCCCAAAATCGGTGTTCGATCATGATATTTACTCATCCTTTGCAAATCCCTATTTATTGTCTAATTTGCGAGACTTTCCATTTGTCAATTTATGCCTGAGTAAATGTTTATTATGAGCAATGGTAATTGAACAAAAATGGCCCTTTTACATATGTATTCAAATAAAACTTATACATATCGTTAATGAATTTTCATTATATTGAATTTATCGGAAAACAAATATAGATTGAATAAATGTACATTTCACATTAGCGCAATTATTCTTCATCTTTCATTGTTAATGTAACCACTCAATCTACCATTGTTTTAATAAACCTCACCATATACCAATCCATCTCCATATATTCTGCATGTGCCCTTTTCTTCGCCGTTTTGACAGATAAGTCTCATTCTGTTAGCGATTCCACTAAGTAGCCTTATTTTTTCTTTGATGCGAAGGATGAATCCTTACAAATACCCACTGACTCGAATACTAAATAGAACATCACTTTGTCACTCTTTTATCGCTCAAAACGTCAGCGAAATCGGCTCGTAATTTAATATTTGTCTTTTTTTTGTTAGAGAAGAACTCTAGTTCTTTATGGTCGTCTTTAGAAAACACACGAGCAGGGTGCAACTATTCAATTCCCTCTTTATTATGGGCCACATCCATTGCAAAGTTCAAGCGCAATTTACGTTCACCATGGGTGGGATATCCCAGTGGATGATCCATTTGTATATTTTAACCTATTCGTACTTCGTATTTTTAGCAGTTAATGCAAATAGTGTCGCACTAGTACGACTAAAAATGGGTTTATAGTACGTCAAAAAAAATATCAAGCACAAAATGATTATATATTTCTTAAGTTAAAAAAGTGTTGGAGTTACTTTTTGGACGGTGCATCAAAATGATTTAATATTCTAAAATGTGGGCTACCATATATATGTGTCCTATTCTACCGAATTTTCTACCTGATTTCTTGACCAGGGTAAATCAAAACTGGGTTAGGTTATAACTCTCCAAAAGATATATTATATCGAAATTATTATGTAGTTTCATTAAGCTCAATTCGCTAAAACTTTATAATATCTATTCTTAAATAACTAAAATGTTTTACTGATTATTTCCAGTGGCCGTAGTGGTTGCGTTCTTCATCTGCTGGGCCCCGTTTCACGCGCAACGACTCATGACCATCTACATCCGCGAATGGACGAGCACCCTGATGGAAATACAAAATGTCCTCTGGTATATTTCAGGTTCGTATTATTATTTTTCATTACAGTTTTAGACTATTTGACACGCATACATATGCCGCTTTAAAGTAATGGCACGTGCATCGGGAAAATTCTGTGATCGTTGCGAAATTAAAGAAATATTGGTTTTACTATATCTTCTCAAAATTTCGCAGCCATTGCTTTTTAAACATGAATACGTTCTAATTGGTCAACTATAAAGTATTTCAGTAAAATATTATTTTCAAAAATCATGTTTTTTTTTAATTTATTGGGCAGGATGACCAGATTGTTTCATTCATCAACATTAATAAGTAATAATCACACTTTAATTTCATCTTTCTCTAACAGGCGTATTTTACTTCGTCAGTTCGACCGTCAATCCCATTCTCTACAATCTGATGTCCCGCAAATATCGCCAGGCATTCAAAGAAACCATATGCACGTGCTTCTTCAAACGTGGCAACGATCACCATAGCAACGGCATGACAACGTACACATTTTACTCGAGCTCAGCGAAAAAGCGAAATAATAACGTAGGAGGCGGTGGACACACACTGTATTCTCAATTCTCCGTTGACAGTACTCATCCCATTGTACCGCCAACGGATGAAACACGTCCTGCTAATAATAACTACAGTCGCATGAATGGACATGGTGGCTCTCGCCATGTTGGGGATTTAAATGGACTTGATAGTGAAAATGTTGTTTCCAAGGCAACAGAGCAACATGAGATGGCACCCATAAAGCCAGGAGGCAGGGTAGTGACTTTCAAAACGAGCTCTTGAAATGCATTAAAATATGCATCGTCATACCGAAGCAATGCTTTATATGTATAACCTCGAACTGATTAAGAAGCAGTGCTTGGAATTTGCGTTAAGACTTTGGTGGATAGTTAAAAAACTGCATTAGACAGTGCAATAAAGGCTGTATACTGAACTTACTGGCGTATGTTTTTATATATGAGAAACAATGAAATATTGTATATAATAGAATTAATATGAATTTAGATTATTATATGTATATATGTGTTTTGATGATAAGTCAACTTACAAGTGATATCTATAACTATGGTTAGCAAACCTAAATTAGTATAGGTTATTGTTGTAAAACTAAGATTTAGTCGGGGGTATGTCGCTGTGTAAGGTTTTCATGAATTTAAGGGCTTGTATCCTAGTTTATTTTATTACCTCTATTCTTTTCCCTAAGACGTGATGTGAAGTTAACTTTAACCTAAAAAAACTGTTATTAATATTATTGGATTTTTGATAAAACTAGCAAATCTTAGTTATAGGTATAAAGGTGGATCATAATTGGTGTGAATTATGAGCCCATAAATGAATTCAAGCAATCAATACTGATACCTCACATTATATTCTTATTATCAGTTTTCGCTTCTTAAAAGATTATTTTCGACATATATAAATGCATCTCGGTGAGAAATTATGCAAGTATTTCTACAACGTTTTGAATTAAATACGATTGTTCAGTGAGGTAGACTTTTTATCTAAAGGTGAATTATTACTTTACTCTGTAAGGATAAAAGAATAAAAATGATCTAGATTTGTATCATTTAGATATTTAAAATTTTTTTTTTACAATAAAACATCCGAATAAATAAACGGTTATCGATTTTTTTGTTTTATGTTAATATTTCCAGCACATATAGCTATTACAGCAATTTATATATATTTATTCATCTGAAATAAAATTGAAAATAATTTATTAATAGTAACCAATAAAATAGTCATTTCAGACGTTGATTTTTATCGTCGATAGTAAAAGTTTTGAACAAAGATACACATTTTATATAGAGTATTGTAAATTTAAGCGTTGGACCATGCGAACGTCTTCACATTTAATAGTAATCAAAGCTAAACGGTTTCATGTTTGCTCAGTCATTTCATATATAAAGAGAGTGTCAATGATACAATACAATAAAATGTTATTCAAAAATGAATGCTTTTATTTCTAAATTATAAAATGAAAATATGCTTTTAATTCTGCAATGTCAAATGCTAAACTGGAAACTTATATAAGTTTACTAGATCATCAAATCTACTGATAGGCAATTTATAAAACTTTTAGTAATAATCACAAATGCATGCTTAAATATGGACATGAACGAAAATAATAAAGTTGCGATTGTGATTGCGATTGCTCATTGCATTGCTCAGAAATTGCTTATGACTTAAAAATTGGTTTTAGCATATTTCATAGATCGACCTTTATCTGATTAAAGACCATCCTGCATCTGCTTATGGGTTACTCATTTACGCCAAGCAGTGATCATGTGAATTTGATGGGATTTGCTACGGGCAAATTAAAAATGGTCCAAAATCGATATGGGTGAAATAAAATTATTTTGTACCTTTGCCAGCGCAAACGAATTTTATATTCAAATAAAAAATTAACCTTATCTAAGATATTATTATCTTTGGCAACATGTTTAATTGTTTTTAGTTCCAGGTAAAAATAGATGACGGAAATAAGTCACATTATATATTTATATATTACATGATGATTGATATCATGACATACGCACCGTTTATCTTCCATATGCACTGTATCTTAGCAAAGGCTGAATAGGCAATAATCCAGGGTTATGGCACCTTCAAACAACGATTCCCCTCAAATATTGATATGGTATAGGTTCATATTTATTGTGTTTTGAACCACAAGAGTAGTTGACCATTGTATATAATACGTGGTTTCTATGAGTAATTGCGTTTCATATAGTAAAATTTACATTATCTGTAATAATCACAATGAATTCTCTGTTTGTATTGTCGCTAATGCTGTGTCTTGGTTATTGTCGAGCCGAATGTGATGCTTCAACTGGAATACCATTTGTTAACCTGGAATATTTATACAGATACAAAGGTTCAACTTGCCAAGGTACTCGCAATCTCACAAGTTATGCCTCCGGCTATCTAGAAAGATGCATTCTAGAAGAATTTGAAAATGCCCATGGACAATGTGAATTTAAATGTATGAATACGGGTTCTTGTTTGGGAATAATTGAAAATGCAAATGAAACATGCGTTCATTGCCTTGAAGGAAATGATTCGGACCCAAACATACTTGAAAACACAGAATCACATAACATTTTGCTAAGAATGGACACATTTGACAACTATATTAGAGGTATGTGTACAATATTAATAACATTTTATCAATTTAATAATCTACTAAATAACTACTATTTATACACCAAAGGAAAAATGGTTAGACATGTCACTTATTTGGACCTATTGGCCTAAACAACAGAATAATTCTAATAGATAGTGATGCCATTATAATAGTCATTTAAGATAAAGCTCTAGAAAATGTGTATTTCTTAAGTTTCATCGAAAAAAAGAAGGTTTCCGAGCACGACGGTGATATATCAATATAGTACCTAGTTGGGCTAAGATTTGCGTTGCGTAAATCTTGATCCTTGGTATTTTGTAAAAATTGAATATATATTTAATCCCAAGGGACATTTCTGCAAGGAATCTGTTTGCTAAATGTCATAAAACTTCTTGTATAGCTGTGGTTGATTTTATCTAAGCATAAAATACATAATAACGTGATGCCCGAAACCCTCAGCCATAATTGAATATGAACTATGGCAAAGTTAAAATTAAATAAAGAATAAATAAAATTATAACTATGGACTTACAAATAAGGTAAACAAAATATGTTAATCGCAGATTTAGGTCAATGCGTTCGTTGCCGATGCAGAAATGATACAATATGTATTGAGAATGATTCAGTTCCATGTGAATGTCCAAACGGTTACACAAATGACAACTGTGAACAAGGTAGAGTATACATGTACGATATTATGACAGGTCAATATTCAATCATGCCAAACCTGTGAACATTCATGAAAATGAATTTACATCTTTTTTAGAAACAACAATGTTTTATTTTCATTATATTTAGCAAAAGTAAAAGAAAATGTCGAAGTCAGAAAAATATCAATGAAAATTGCTTGATATTGTTGTGTTACAGATACTACCGAAGTTGATAAAAAAGACACTTTATATAGTATAGTTTATATTGAATACTATTTATATAGTAGATCTAAATTATATATAGTATATTGTATGATGTATTTCCAAGTTGTATATTATATAAATGTAATTGATGCACCAAAACAAAAGTATCTAATCTTATTCAACAATTAACAAAGCTTGGTTATGATGATCTTTTTTGTAATTAGTATTGATTTTACTTTTGTTATTTTCAATATCATATCATTTGATGGTATCATTTATTGGTCCCATCATTATTGCTTTTATAATTATAACAACCACAATTATATTTATTATTATATCAATAGTACATTTGATGTGTTGGTTTTCAATCACAGTATAGCTTTAAAAAAAAAATAGTTATTTTTGTTTTACACACAAACAGTGACACATTGTGTTTTGCCCCCCATAACAAACGGCAAATACCAGCCCTTCTCTATTCAACCTGGTGATCTCCTTGGTGTCGGAGAATCTTGTGAATTTATTTGCGATTGTAACTTTTTGCCCATGGATATGGCAAAAACTGTTCATTGTACGCCAGATGGAATTTCGATTGATGCATCAAGAATATGCCAGGGTAAAACTATAAATTGTCAAACCAAATGCAAGGAGAGTACTTAAAATATGAGTTATCCCTGAAGATATAAAGTTACGAGAATCCATAAAAATTAGCATTTATTTGCAATTAAGAATGTACAGTAGCATTCTGTGCAGTACCATATATGTAAGGTTCATTCTAAGACTTTAATCACGTGATTCATGTTTTTCACTTAAGGTCCTGTTTAAGCGGCAATATAGTTATATGTTCTTTATATGCACATGCTGATAGTCAGATGAAGAACATATAAGTATATTTCCGCTTGCCGCGTCTTGTTGCTTTCCGTGTGAGCAGGCACTAGGGGCAACCACAGATTTCTGTACTATAATTTTTAAACAGAACAAAGTATCTTCATGGTTCAGGCACCAACAGGCTATTATGATCTGGCATTTTTGGAGGCAGGACCTCAATGTATTGCACATAACTCAACACTTGCAACGTTTGAGCAGTTAGAATTGGCTTTTACGCTTGGTAAAACAAATACTAACATACGGGCAAAGGTCCATTATTTACTGGAATATAGACAAAATAAATCATATGCTGAATGCAATTCAAAGTATAAGATATCCTAAAACGTGTTCCTTTAGATTTATTTCAACGATTTTAAACTCAAATCAACTAAAGTCTAAATTAGACTAGTAACTATCGCCATATTAATGTTCATTGTTCTATATCAACCACAATTATTTCACGTTTACCCTATTTGACATAATGAGTGACGTAGCTTAGCAAAAGTAAATATCTATAATGAAGGTAATTATTAATCATAATGAAAATAACTGTATGACAATTAAACTTGCACATGTATTAATGTTTACACCAATATATACACTTCCAGGCATGCACTGCTGTACTTGCGGATGGCTGCAAAATGGTCAGGCACATTTTCCTATAACCATCCCAAGAGATGGTTGCCGTCTGGTACGTACAATTCAAGCATGCATGACTGTTTGGGAATGTATTTACTCGTATAAAATAATCTTCAATAATTAGTAGAAATAATCAGTAAACATATAAATCAAACACGTCAGTAAACATAATAGTTCTAGCTTTCTGATTCATTTGATGAAAACAAAATGAAATATTTTTCCAGGATCCTCCAGGATTGAGACAATGCAACTGGCGTACCAAATATAATGCCAAATATAATATTGTTATCGACCTGCACCATAGAATACGGAGATTTGATCAACAAATTTGATCAAAATACTTGACGATTATAACATTTCTTTCTTAGAACCACGTTAACTTCAGGGACATAGATAGTATCAAATCAACTATAATCAAACGTGGGGACTTTGTAACATAGTACATAAAACTATTTCGATTGCAAACGTCAGATATGATCATTAGGATGTGGCCATGTGTTTACGGACGATTAACAATTTTTATGTGCCTTTATTTTTAAAGAAGTATGTATTTTTATTCCAAACTACAATGACTGCAACCTGGACGCTTTCATTCGCGTTCACGATTTTTATCTACAAACAGAATTTGCTCCCAAATTAGAATATCGTTTTACTGATAAAATCAGAAGGATACGAAGTGAATTTATGATCACCCATTCTAACCCGTATTTTATCATAAGCTTGTACCTTATACACTTATATTTGTATAATCCTATTTTTCAATTGACTACTGCCTGCGATATAAATGATTCATTACTAGGAGCTCATAACATGTTTTGTCATTGTGTTTTGAAATTTAAAATGCATTAAAAATTGAGACCTATCAAGTTTATTTGCATTTTGATATGTATATCAACACAATGTTTATGTTTCCTTATACGAATTCCATTTGCATTCTGATAAGTATATTAACACAATGTTAATATTTCTTATACGAATTCAATTTACATCTTTAATGAGAACACTATCAATTATAGGTAGTTAAGGCAAAATAAATATAAATACAAAAAAAACAAGCATACAATCCATTTAGTTTTTAATCACATTAGACATATGTAAAGCCGGGTTAATTAATAGTGTATCGTTAAAAAAAACGTATGCATTTATACCTTTTTCATCACTTTAACAACTTAAAAAAAAGAATATCAAATGGAGAAATTTGCTTGTGACACTTTGTGGTTAATTCGAGATTTTCAGAAATTGTGTAGAATATATCTTCTGGTGAAAATGTTACGAATCTTAAAAAATGCTTATTTCACATATTTGGTAAAACAACAGAGATATGCAGATCAGGCGACCACTCTGTCTCGCCTTTATTCAAGCCAATGAGCATATTTAATATTATTCTTATTAGAGTTCTTATCATATTAACACAATTGTATAATTATAACTCAGTACTAATAGCGGTTTATTAGTTAGAACTTCATTTACAGTGTTAATAGAGATTTAAGCCCGGAAAATCCGGAAGAATGTTTTCCGATATATGAATATCTTATTATTCAATATTCTCTAAAAAGTAAACTTTGATGTAAATATAAGTCAATATATACATGTTCATGTTGACAAATATTTACCAGGAAAGAGTTTAGAGAAAGTTTATCTCGAACTTTGTGTTCTGTCTTTTTTTGTCGATGAACTATAAAAAATTTCTGTCTAAATCATGTTAAGATGAATTTATTCAGCGCATTGGTATATATCAAATCCAGGTGATAAAACAAATGTATGGTACATTGTTGGGTCATATATAAAAAAACGGTGTGTCTTCTATAGTTAAATATATTGATCGTTTCAAGTCTCGTGTCAGTGCCAAGCATCAATATAAAGTCATTTACGACAAATTGGTTCTATATGTCGTGTGACGTAGTTCGGATGGTGAAACTATTTATTGTCCTTGATATGTATTCTAGGTTTGCCTTTCATGAAGAATATGGTATACGCTTTAACAGTAAATTGGCTATATGAATTATTTGGGTGTACCTTTTTTTATGAATCGAGCAGCTAATCGATTCATTTTCAAAATATTAAAGGTAATATAAATGTAAATATACAAAGGTAATGTTTTTTTTAATTCTTTTTTGTGAATTGTGTATTGTGATATTGTGCAAAATCCTGATATCATAGTCCTAGGCAAAACCTGTTCGATTTATTAAAAAAAAACATAATATTGTGGTGATGCTAGTGCGCAAGCGCTGCACCTGCGCAGTATATCCATCGACACACAACCATCAACGGCGTCATTGACAACAATAACAGTAATTCCTGAATAAGGTGAGTTTTATTACATTGGTACCAGATGTGGTTGAGTGCCGAACGATATATTAACATTATCTATCTTTATACGTAAAAATTTTTGAAATCGCATAATATTTACTCTAAAAAATCGTCGCTTTTTCTGAATCTCCCTCGCTCATGTCAATCATGACATAGCTAGGTCAGTTCAACACCAATGTTTACAAGTTGAAAATTCATAAACTTGTACGAACGTGTATCATTATGTAGTGCAATATAAACTAACGTGTTTTTATCAAGACATTTATTTATTTATATCCACTTCATTTTACATGGTGCCAGTGTGGTAAAACTCGATCTTTAATGTGAGCGATAAAGTAATATTCTGTTA
>LQRL01187042.1:4158-16598 GCA_001703475.1 Hydroides elegans
CTAAGAACAATAGATGGATAATTGAGCAACTTTTGACACCAATGTCACAATTGGTGAATTCAAGTGCTTAAGGCACATTTGAAGCAGTTCCATGCGTCTGTGTTTTCAATGGCTTCGTTAATAAACGGTAACATTGGGAGCTTTTCGGAGCTTTTTCAAACAAACCAATGTATTCTCCTAATGTGTACCTTATGATAAATAAAAATCGTTTGTTTTTTTTAAAGCTAGTCACGTTTTGATTTTCCAAAAAGATATATATTGGAAGATGGTGTTTTTACGGGGGTAGGGGTGGGGTGAATACCATCCTATAAGGCCAGGCCATGGAAGCAAAAGGTGATTGTTGTTATTTGTTTAAGCGAGATGAAAAGGATGGTTTGTAATGAAAAAGCGGGGAAAGCAGTCAGTGTGACCAGATCCCAATATGACTATGATATGCATACAAAGGCGTATTTACTTATCCATTTTTTTATGTTATATAAATTGTTATATCATTTTCTTTTTATTATATACTCTTTATATTTGTCCGATGCTTATTTATTAGCACTTCAAAAAACCGTTTTTAACAACAATTATATTTTGATTGATGTGTTCACCACCAATACTAATGGTAAAATGACAGAAATCCTGTATGTTGATCTATTGAAACACAAAACGCCCGATTTATGAATTGCAATTACGGACTGTCCCTAATTAGGAGCCTTAGAATTCTAATGAAACCTGGTATTAAGTTTTTAGCTATTATTTACTTGGGTTGTTTTCGAATTATTTCCGCTCGACTGCGTCTCGCGGTTTATAATTTTCTTACAAACAACTGTTCGTTCAATAACAAAACGCCCGATTTATGAATTGCAATTACGGACTGTCCCTAATTAGGAGCCTTAGAATTCTAATGAAACCTGGTATTAAGTTTTTAGCTATTATTTACTTGGGTTGTTTTCGAATTATTTCCGCTCGACTGCGTCTCGCGGTTTATAATTTTCTTACAGCCCGCGTAAAAAGAAATTACCTACACTAATTGCTACAACAGTGGGTTCCTTTTTGTGCATAACTTGCCTTATTTCATCCATCTTGTTGGCAAGAATCGGGAAAAGAACACCATTTGTAAACAATAAAACTCGAAATACTTGTATATACGAAGAGTACTTCACGAGTTCTAGCTACAAAAGGTGTTCCACATTTGGCTTGCATATTTATATGTAATGTTTTCTAGCTACAAGAAATAAGAAAAACCTTATAAAGTCGTGAAGTGCCCTTCTTATACGACCTGTTTATATTGCAATATGTCAACCCCAACTACAATGCCTGGATAAAATAAATATATACATTTTGAATTGATCAGTATAAAACGAATATCACTGACAACGCTGTCTTTTTAATTCTTGTAAATTTTTGTAATTTGTAGCCAGATCAATTTTGAAAAGGAATACTTTTTAGGAACCTCTCGTGGGGTGCTCTTCTTTCGTGGAAATTCAATCAAGGTGCGCATACGAAACGAGAAATATATAATATCTAGGACCTTAATGCTATAATAATTCAAAATAAAATATATAATAACAGTATATATCGAATATATCGCTTGGCCAATTTTGAAAAGTAACACATTGTTTTTAGGAACATCTCGTTGGGTGCTCTTTTTCGTAGAAATTAATCAAGATATAAATACGAAGCGATAGACATATAAAATCTGGGACCAAAAGGTTATATTAATTCCATATAGAATATATAATCATAATATACATCGCTTGGTTCTCCTGTCAATTCATTTTCTTATCGTTATTATCATAGCTTTATGTTTGAGATGCATTGAACTAGAACTTTATGGTATGACGTCGACGTAGGACGTTATGACTACTTGCTTAAGCGACTGGGAACCAAACTGGTTTGAACTGAATATGTCACGTGATCCAAAACAGAACCAGGATAAAGGAGGTTGTTGAAGGTAAAGTGAACAAAAAATGCATTTTGTAAGGAATGTGTGGAAGTAAAATACATCGGCTTGGATGAATATCAAATAAAATCATATGTATTTGTGTTTGCCAAAGTGTGATATCTTATTAACGGATCAAAATATCTTAAAATTCACCAAAAAGAAACAAAGGAAATAATTAGGTCATCAGCTGATCACATACTTTTCATGGTTGCGAGGAGTTATCTCACGTATGCTTACTGAATAAAGGACATTCGACGTTTTAAGTGTATGTTTTGATATTTTAATGACAGTGATGTATTTTCCCCGGTGAACCATCAATTCACAAGACACATTTGCTCTGTTGAGATTTTTCGAGTTCGAAAAACATTCGTTACGAACACAAATTATTTATTCAAATTACGCACAGTCATTAAATAATCAAGCTGGAAATGAAGATATGGTTATGTTCATAGATGTGTCATTGACATGAACATGACTTTTGTATCAATTTATCTTGTATGGGCATGACTTATTGCATTGGTGTGACGAAATATTCGGTTCATCGTTCGCAAATAAAACTGAGTACAAAGAACATCGTTTGTGGACAAAGACATTCCCAAACCGTGCATTGGTTAAAGTCATCATGCTCTGATCGAATTAGATATTCTGGAGGGCGTAAAACATGTGAAATATACTTAGGAATATACAACAAAACTCGTGATCAATAAATTTAAGATTTTTTTTCAGTCTTCTTGTCCGGGATCGAAATGACAACAGATTGTTGAACGTTTTAGCCTAGACATTTGACCAAAATTGAATGTACACTTTGCTTCGAAATTCCCTCACGCTTCGAAATTCCCCTGAACCATTGTTAACATCGATGAACTATCGATAAAACCGTCATCTTAGTTTCCGTTCATTAAACGATAATTACATTATGCCTATTAGCGAGAAATTAAATGTGATTTTAAATATTATTTATCATTTTGCAGGTCAAACAAAACCAAATCAAAATGGGAGAGGGAGGTCCCGACACAGACAACACGGACATGGCAGTGAGTGATGCCCTGCTGGGAAGAATGGCAAGTGTCCTGTCAACCCACCACGACTCCTGTCCATCACTGCCATCGCCGGGACCGACACAGTCTAAAGAACCCTCAGCATTTAGTAGTCTAGATAAACTCCAAACCACGGACTTAATCGACCCTCGAATTCGAGTGATTCCGGTGGACAGTGTGGCATCGACTCCGAGTTCTTGTGATTCGCCGCCATTGTACCGATCACTCGAACTTCCCCCCTGTGCATCTACCTCTCATTGCTCTGCTATCAACGAAGATTATCTCATTCCAAATAACGAAATACCATTGTATTACTCTCCGTTTCCGCACAAGGATTTTACTGCGAGTGAATCGTGTTCGCTAGTCCTGCCCGGATTTGGAAGTAAATCGAATTTATCAGACTCACAATCTGCGATTTTAGCCATTTGCAGAATTTGTCATATGCCGGGAGACGAGGACGAAATTCTCATAAGTCCGTGTCGATGTGCAGGAACTTTGCAGTTCATTCATAACACGTGCCTTCAGGTAAAATTTGCATTTGTACTTTTGTGTGTTTAGGAAGATATCATTTTGTTGTTAATAGCTGTTGTTATTAGGCCCCAACCCAAAAGTTGGGGGCCTATAGAGTTGGGGTGTCCGTCCGTCTGTCTGTCCGTCTGTCTGTCATCGCTTTCTTATACGGGCTAGAACTTTTGAACGGAAGGTCATAGAGACTTGGTTATGGGCTCAAATGAAAGGTCTTGGGCCGTAGATGTGCCTTTTGACAATTTCGGTCAAAAACACCCTACCGGAAGTGGTCAAATCGGCCAAAATAGCCCAAAATAGCGGTTTTTCAGGACTTGAGCTTGTACGGGCTAGAACTTTTGAACAGAACGGCATAGAGACTTGGTAATAGGCTCAAATGAAAGGGTTTGGTCCGCAGATGTGCCTTTTGACCATTTCGGTCAAAACACCCAACCGGAAGTTGGAAAATTGGCCAAAATAGCCCAAAATAGCGGTTTTTCAGGACTTGAGCTTGTACAGGCTAGAACTTTTGAACGGAAGGTCATAGAGACTCGGTTAGGTGTCTGGATACTTTGAGACTCTACCATCTCGAGACTCTACCACTTCGTGCCGATTGGTCACTTCGAGACTATTTATTTTGGATACTTCGAGACTATGCTCTGGACATCTCGAGACTATTGGTCACTTCGAGACTTTTCATATTTTGGATACTTCGAGACTATGCCCTAGACACTTCGAGACTTTTTCGAAAAATATTTTTTTTATATACATGAAACAAGATGACGTAAAAAATGTATTTAACATAATATGAAACGCATTTAATATATGTTATATATTAGGGATGTGTCGGGTACCTCGGGTACCCGACTACCCGACAATCGCATCGGGTACCCGAACTGAAAATTTGGGTTGGGGTACCCGAAATATTGCATTATGGGAAAAAATGAAAGATGATTTAACTCATAAAATGTTATTTATAATGTAGATTTAAATGTTTAAGTCATCAAAATCATTTAAAATAGGTTATCTATGAAATTTTGTCAGTTCAATAAGAATAAACAAGATATTTTAGTTATTTTTTCATCCGATTACAAAATAACGGCATATTTTGTAAAATTCTCTTTAGTTGGACCCCAAAGAAACCATGTTTTGAAAACCTCGGGTATCGGGTCGGGTATTGACTTCGGGTGTTCGGGTAGCAAACTACCCGACCCGACACAGCCCTATTATATATATTGATGTTATAAATAGTGATTTTAGTAAAAATTAAAACATACAAAATATTTAGAATTCATTGATATATTGGTTGGGCCAATGAAATTGCAAACAGAATCACATGAAACTGTATAATACAACATGAAAGTAAAGGCATGTATTTCGCATCAAACAATATATAATTTATCAATGCCACTCACGGTCGCGCCACAAATCCCTTTCTTATGGGAGAGATCAAGTAATTGCAATTGCGTGTGACAATACATAAGCAGCTGTTATTAGACGAGTACCCTTGGTAAACATCACTGTGTCAGGGGATTAACGATTAAACTTTATAAAACAATATATCATTTTTACGAATTCATATGAAACTTAGCCAAACCAAACGCATAAGTGAAAATAAACATATGACCGTGATATCACACCATTTTTCATAAATATTCATAAATATAGATGGATTAAAAATCATGCAAGGAATAATTACAAAAAGATACCATTGTTAGTTTGAAATATTTTGGATAATATGATAAAATCGCGTGAAACACGCAATATTTTACTATTACGATAAAATGATAGTATAAATATATAACAAAATATTGTTATTTCTTACTATTTTAAGTTTGGTCACTTCGAGACTAAAACAGTCTCGAAATGTCCAAAACCAATAGTCTCGAGGTGTCCAGACATGAGTCTCGAAGTATCCAAAACCAAAAATTGGCAATAGTCTCGAAGTATCCAGTCACGAAGTGGTAGAGTCTCGAAATGTCCATAAACCCTCGGTTATAGGCTCAAATGAAAGGTCTTGGTCCGTAGATGTGCCTTTTCACCATTTCGGTCAAAAACACCCTACCGGAAATGGTCAAATTAGCCAAAATAGCCCAAAATAGCGGTTTTGCAAGACTTGAGCTTGTACGGACTAGAACTTTTGAACGGAAGGTCATAGAGACTTAGTTATAGGCTCAAATGAAAGGTCTTGGTCCGTAGATGTGCCTTTTCACCATTTCGGTCAAAAACACCCTACCGGAAATGGTCAAATTGGCCAAAATAGCCCAAAATAGCGGTTTTGCAAGACTTGAGCTTGTACGGACTAGAACTTTTGAACGGAAGGTCATAGAGACTTAGTTATAGGCTCAAATGAAAGGTCTTGGTCCGTAGATGTGCCTTTTCACCATTTCGGTCAAAAACACCCTAACGAAAGTGGTCAAATTGGCCAAAATAGCCCAAGACAGCTGTTTGTAAAGACTTGAGCTTGTACGGGCTAGAGCTTTTGAACGGAAGGTCATAGAGACTTGGTTACAGGCTCAAATGAAAGGTCTTGGTCCGTAGATATGCCTTTTGACCATTTCGGTCAAAAACACCCTACCGGTAGTTGGAAAATTGGCCAAAATAGCCCATAAAAGCGGTTTTCATAAAAAATATATTTAAAATCTGCAACCATACCCCTTCGAGTTTGGGGGCGGTTGGGGCCTGCTCGTGTTTCACAAATACTTCCTTGTCTTATAAGCATTGGGTTTGATATTTATTGTTTGGTTATTTGACGGTACATAAGGGTGTAATCATTATAATGATATATATTATCAACATAACCGCTCTTTCATTTTTACAAAGCTTTAACCCAACCTCTTTCACTCAGAGAATGTCCCCTATCTAAGTCTCACAAAACTCTATCTCCCCCTCACTCTTACGCACTCACTCTCAGTCCCAACCTCCTGTCTTTACTTGATCCTTGTCATCCCTTTCTAAACAACTCATTCCATATTAACCACCCCTCCTCCCCCAACCACTCCGAAAATACCAGGCATCCTATTTAAAAAATAGTTTAATCATATCACATAGATTTCTATCTTAAAGTTTATAACATGTTTACAGTTCGTGATATTAGCTATTTATCTGCCGTCGATTAAGTCATTTTACAATAATTGTACCTATTATTAGAATCAAGATATCTTTAGCTTTCGATTTATTCTTGACACGCAAAATACGCTGGCTGAGTCACAAACCGGCAAATCAATTTAAGACCATAAACACTTGTATTGTAGTTCTGAATATTTCTGTAAATATACAACCTTGACCTTGAGCAGTTCATGTCATTCAACCACAAAGTAACATGATACATATAATTATATATGTGTCTTGTACTTCTATTTTTCCTCATGCATTAAATCATATTTATTTTGTCCGAAAAGCGGACTGAATTAAATTGCTTATCGCCTAGAGCCTTTCCCGATTTTACTTTAAAAACTTGTTTTCTCTCACATCATTCCCTTAGTGACCCATCACATCTATGGTTAGTTTTGTGGAGATGTTTGCATGATTTACCCACTTATCTCTGAGAAGTCCTTTAATCAAGAATTTTCAATAGTTTTGATTCAGTGTTTTGATTTTAAGTAAAATTATGTTCGATGCACCCGCCTATATCAACTTTGTTATGTTGATAATCACACTACCAGTATCAATTGCTATCTTTGTACAACAAAGTAAAATCAACAGTTTGTATTATTTTTTCGACAACTCTATTTCTTTGGATTTCTAATGATAATGCATTGTATTTTGTTGCAGAGGTGGCTGGAAATCGTTGCAAAGAAGTCTCGAAAGCCACCCAAATGCGAATTGTGCCATTTCCAATACCATCGTCACAAAAAGTTCAAAGTAAGTGCCCGAGTTTCGTATATTCAGGATTAAATAAACATATTATACAGCTCTTGTTTGTTTACAACGATTTGAAACCGAAGAACAGGCGTTGAGATAAAAAGCAAAACATTTAGAAAGGAGAAAAATAGACTAGAGAGTAAATTCATACAACATGAAATTAATACATCATGTCAAGGCCTTGAATCAGCTCGCAAAGAGTAGCGTTCGCCTTGTAGTCAATATGCAAATATCGATCTCACATTAGCATAGAACATTCAACGCTCTACTTGTTCAGATAAAAGGATTGGCGCCACATTCAGATAGCCTTTTTGTCATGGGCGACGAACCCTGGTTTCAGAGTTACTGAATGATTGGCTTGGGTCTTTGTGATTATTTGAGGTTTATTTACAAGCAAAAAAAAGTATGAAATCATATTTGTTTCCATAACCTTTTCATTTAAGTTCTCCGTGCATAAATGCCTGAAAGGTAGATTCCTTGCATACAGATCAGATGTTTTGTTTGAAATGAGAGCTTTTAAAACAGTCAAGGGGATTCGATATGTGTTCTATGTCATGTACAATACATTGAACTCGACCATAACATGATAAATCTCAAAGAATAAACCGGGGCTATAAGAAATTATGTTGAAGCCTCTGATTGATATATTAGATATATACCGGTAGTTTATAACCGTTCTTTTTTGTACAAAAAAAGTAAGTTGAATTAAGATCACATTTACATATTTATGCTCTCATTCCTTTCGACATGTACCAATTGTCATGTACATGTTGTTCAGAGCAGTTTTACCATAAACAACTGCGAAAACATTTTGGCTAAACTCTTTAAAAGGCCAATTTCACAGCCAAAATATAAACTAATTTTCATTGGTACGGGAACCTGGTCTACTAGGCTCAGGCTGTGAAATTGTCCAATACCCAACTACTAATATCTACCTACTTGTAGAGGCAGTGTTTTTGTCACAGCAAATTAAATGAAAAAAATCAAACTTCAAACTTTTAAACCCTTTGTTGTTTTCAGCTCGGTCACCTGATTTCACAGCCATAAACTCGTTTTTTAATGTTACCACAAACGGAAGGGATTCTGGTCTAAACTTAGGCATACATATTATAACCCATGTCCAGTATCTGACCACCTTTCAATTTGCTTCTTTTCTCTTTCCAGCTCAGCCACCTGCGCCTGCCAAAGGTGTCGTTCCAGGACAAAGTCCTCCACAGCATCTTCTTAGTCAACCTGCTGCTCATGATTGGTTGCGCCGTTGCTACGGTCATGTGCTTCCTTAGCGATAAGAGTCAAATCCGCAAGTTGCCGCGTCACGACGTAGAATTAAGCACGGAGGAGATCATAACATTGGCGTGCGGTGTTATATTCTTTGTGTCCTTCTTTGTGGCCATGTCGGTGGAGATAAAGGCGAAGCACACGGTGTATCAACTGTTTGTCAAGTTTATTATGCGTAATATGGAGTGGAAGATCGACGCGTACGATCGCTCGAAGGATTCGCTCTACGCCGGGAAGAATCTGAGTTGCAATAAGAATAAGAATGGCAATAATAATAACAATGTGGCCGAGTTCGTTTGATGAGGTTAAACAAAAATGGGATGAGATGATTAAAAATTAAACATGCCGTTAGGCGATTGGCTATCCCCAATGTTTATGTTTTGTATCAAAACGCAATTTGCGCATGCGCGCGTGGGTAAAACATGCAATGTCTTCGATCGGTATCGCGCTAGGAAGGAACGGAGTTGGAATTAGTAAGACAAGGAGAAGATAAGTGCATAGTAAAACCTGTCTAATCCGAGCACCATCGAGACTAAGCAAATGCATCCGATTAAGCGAGATGTCCGACGGACCAGGACCAGGTTAAAACGGTATAAACTTTATGGTGTTACTGATAAAAACCTTTCCGGTTTAGCTAAGTGTCCGGTGCATCAAGCTATAACAAGGTGTCCGGTGTGTAAGGTTTTACTGTATTTGCTGCATCGTTTCGTACATTGATGCATGAGACTGATTGTGATTGTGGAACAAACCATGAGTTATGTATTGGGCATGACCAGATTAGCGAGGTCTTAAAATACACACTCTTATGTATTGATCTTTTAACTTTTGTTCAAAGTTGAAACCACAGACTGTATTTTCACATTTTTCTATGTTTGATTCCTTACAATGTTCGACAAAACTAACTTTAACAATAAGCGTTTTTGTGATATTCGTTTTCAAAGTAAGCAGTAACTGGGTTCATTTTTTTTTAAACTTTGCCTCTTAAACAACAACACCCCTTTTAATGTCCGATCGATGTGTTTCCGCCTTCTGCTATGTGACCTTGCACCCCAATCTTCTGTTTTTTTTTTAACCTCATTTTTTTTCTTCAAAAAAGTAAAGGGCACACGAGGCATTGTTGTAATGCCTGCCTGCGTTTGAATAGGTGTCGATATTTTTAAAACCATTTTCCGCTGCAACCCAAGGATAAACACCAAGGGTGATGACAAAATAAAAGACCGTTTTTGTGTGATTTAGTCAATAGTCAAGGTTGTTCTTTTTCTGAACATTTTCGGGTGTTGTTGCCAAAGTTGGTGATGACCTTTAGGTGATAGTATAGTTTTACAGCAAAACTATCGGCGCTATAATCAAATGCAACAACCGTACAAAGAGAACAAACGGTCCATGGCCCTCTATCTGATTGACAAGCCAAGGAAATCACCTCCCGTTCTGTATGCCTAACTGAAATTTGATAACTAGATGACTGTATCATAGTTAACATTTTAACTAAGGGTTCAATGTTGTTGATACTCAAGTCGTTTCTTTTGTATAACTAGCCATTTGGGCCCCCTAGCATTGACTTGAGGTATGTGCAAAGAAAAAAACGTATAATGAATGTTGTGTGTTGTCTGCGAATTTATGATATATTTTTTAGCATAATATGCACCGAAAAGAACAATGTGTTAGACAAGGATTACAGATTCAAGATATGTACATGGTTGTGCTTATCTATAATATTCGAGTAGATGATTCTTTATATAAACTCTGTATTTAGGACTTTGAATAAGGCAAATATGTTTGGTTTGAAAATATATCTATAAACCCGATTTCTCCATGTGTAGTTGTGCAAGCTAAGCTGCCACGCAAAGCATTTAATGTTATGTTTGTTTCCTCATTTGTTGTGTTACCTGTTCACAGTTTTATGTTTTTTGTCACTTGATACAACAGCATTTTGCGTCGTGTACCATACCGTTCTTATAGCTTCAAGCATCTTCTAAACGTATACAGTGATCGTTCGATGATGAATAAATGAGGTCACTATAAAGCGTTCATCGTTCATGTATTGATTTTACCGACAACGTTTTGCCTTGTTTCTTGAGAAAAGTTCCGGGTTATATGGAATCATAACTTTCTATAATATGTAATTAATTTATAACATTTGCATCTTAATTTTAGTTCGGGAATCAGGTCCTATTTTGTATAAAGTCTGGTATAACTTATTATAAGTCTGTTCACCTCCGCTAAAGTATAGTGTTTAGGTATAGGTATAGGTATATGTTGATAAATTGTACCGAGGTTTTTCAAACACAAAACACCAACTATGTACCAGGAGTGCTTCATGTTTACAGCGTATGACCTGGATTAGTCCTGATACTTTCTGGACCAACAGCAGTGTATTCAACACAACAAACTTCGAGTTGTTTATGTATATATCGACACATGATACACATATAGGCATGCCAGTATCGGCGTTAAGAAAATGTCAGTATGGGGCCATACTACAAAAAGGGAGTGAAAAACAAACAGAAACTGTGTTAATGATGATAACTAGGTGGGTTATTTTTGGGTGATTTGCCGTGCTGTTATCGAATGAAGTGGATGAAGTGTATGCAACAATGTGCTAAGTCGACATAACATGTGTTGCCATGAAACTTTGTAAAGTTTCGCAAGATCACCCGAATACACGTAATATACAAATGATAAGTCATCGCAAAGAACCCGAATCAAGCTATAATTTTGTTAGGCTATTGTCGAATCAATCTACCGCTTGACCATTGAAAAGGGGGTTCACTCAAAACTTCGATTTGGCAGTACTTAACACATTGTTGCACGCACACCCCCTTCGATATTCGAGTGCCCGGCTTTTTCCGACGAGGTCATTAGTCTTGATGTCCGTGATCAGTGTCACGCAGATGTTACTAGCCAAGGTCATTGACCTTCGGAAGTCTCACTCTATGTGGTGTGAAACATGGTATAAAACGCCAATGTACAGTTGACGATCGATAAGATAAACATGGATGAACCGAATTATTGCGTTGATGATGGAACCTATTTAAAAGTTCCTATGTTTTTAGACCATCTTCGTACTTGAGATACGGATAATCGGTTAACAGTTTTTGCCTGTTCCCGAGATGTTCGGTTTAACGAGGTTCTACTGTATATGTAAAAAAAGTGCTTCATGTTGTGTGGTATGTATAAATGCATCGGAAAGTTTGTTTGCTCTGTTCATATGTATAACCAAGCTTTGAGTCTTTTTCGGGTTGGTTGATGTATGGGATATCAGTTAATCGTTATGCAGTGTTTTGAGATGAGCAGTCGCACGGTCGCATTTTCGACCCCCTTTCGGGTCGCGCGACCAACTTGTTTGAACATTTGCTTTGTATATTTAGTTAGTCGCGCGGTGCGACATGCTAAACAAAACTAGCACCAAAATTCGTATGAACAGTCAAAATTTGGAAAGCAAGCAATGCATAGGGATTATATTGAAGTCCAATGTATCGTTTTAGTTATATATTCATAGATCAAGTAAATAATTTAAATTAGCTTAATCTTGAAATATCTATGAGAGCTGATAATCAAAAATTAAACGAGGCTTTACGTTTGTGGTAAGGCTTAATAACTGGGCATTCATTGCTATTGAGTAATGTATACATCCTGCTTTTTTTTGCAGTATGTATAGGTAATTTATTTAAATAACTTAATACCTTACAACTTTCAATCCCTGATTTTCTAATACGGCTAATACATGTATAACCAACCTATTTTTCACTGCAGCAGAAACATTATCTGGTATCGAAATTAGTTTTATACCAAAAGTTTCGTTCGGTTACAAAATTTTATGGGGCTAT
>LQRL01187058.1:0-12583 GCA_001703475.1 Hydroides elegans
GAACCCGTTGACTCGACTGGATTTCTGCAGTCGCTTGATTGTGTTCCATT
Organism: Hydroides elegans; assembly: GCA_001703475.1. Lineage (NCBI taxonomy): Eukaryota > Metazoa > Annelida > Polychaeta > Sabellida > Serpulidae > Hydroides > Hydroides elegans. The sequence goes on from LQRL01187058.1 coordinate 51, forward strand.
TGGGCTCCACTGCTACTACGTTTATTCCTGAAATTTGAAATGGTATGAAAGCTTAGGCCATGCGTTTAAAAATCTTTCACAATATGGATCGAAATTATGTAAAATTGCCCTTTGTAGAACTCTATAGTGGATCTATATAGCTGCAATTGGATTGGTTATTTGATTGATGCGGGCATAGCTATTCCAGTTGCATAAAAGACACTTCCAAAATATTTATGTTAAAAGAAGTAAAACTTTAGATCAAGAAATTCTCTGGTTTGATCTAATGTGTACCCTGAATACCGTTGAAACTACATACAATGGCCCTAAATTACCAGTTTGAGCAGCCACTAGCGCATGCATGCCTAGGTTGGCTCCAATGTCTAAGAAGCCCGCTTGAGGAAAGGTCTTCAGCGCACTGACTATGGCTTTGTTGATGTTCATTTCCCATCCACCTGTAAATCATATCAACCTTATGTTTAGCCGAAACCGAGTTATGATTAGCATATATAAATATTATATATCAACTGACTCCATCAAACTACATTACTTAGTTTCTTGACACAAACCCACTCGGTAAAGGTTGGTCCCGTCCGGTTGTTTACGCACGTCCTTTCTTGGTCCTACATTGAGCCCAGGTGAAAGTTTGCCGGACGTAATTTTTAGACGTCGTTTCGCCGTCAATATCGGACACCGAGAGGACGTTCAGTGAAAGACGACTAAAATGCGACGTCCTAAAGTGGTCCGCATTTCGTAGTGTATGAATGTTTTAGGGATGTCATTTTTCTGACGTTACTTCAATTGCCCGCCCATTTTTATTTATTTTCAATCTAAAATATTATACATATAAATATCATATATATACTTGTTTTGCGAATATGATAGATATTCAACTGAACCATATTATTTCTATTCGAAAGGGACAATTTTCAAACTAAAAATTGTCCAAAATCCAAATTCGCATTTTTTCGAGGGGTATTCGCAATGCTGTTTAACAGTAAGTTTAATTCGTAAGTTGGTCTTTTAATTGGGTCCTTGCAACGTCGAATCACGTCACGACCAGGATATAATGTCCTTACAACGTCATATTGCGACGTGAAGGTCACGTCATATTTACAACGTAACAAGGACGACTTTAATAACACGTCGCGACAACGTCTAATTGGCGACGTGATACGGACATATGTTAATTAGTCACGTCATAAAAACACGTCGTTAACCCGTCATTTAAAGGCAATGATGGGACGTCTCATATTTTACATCGTAGCGACGTCCCATTTGCGTCGCGGACGTCGGGACGTAAAACTACGTGATCAGGACGTTCTTAGGTAGTTGTTTGCCGAGTGCATTGGCATGTTCGTAGCCTAGCGGGTGTTTTAAACAGAGTAATTCATGTTTAAACACTACCAGATGAATCCTAATTTTCACATTGTGTCTATCAATTAACCCATTAGTCATGAAATCTTCTCCAAAAAAAAAGAATTAAAAAAATACCACGGGATTCCTTAATTACTCACCACTCCTCACAATACTTGCGGACACATACTTATCCACGCTCAACGGATAAACGCAAACCTGTGCGACTGGGGCTGTTTTCGTAGCGACACAATTGAACAAATTCTTATCAGATGTATCAATGTCTATGCTGTAGTCAAAGATGTTACAATAATGGTTTTCATGTGGCTTGTAACTGGCTATCATGTATTGTTCCTTGCTCGATGTTTCTAAATCGTTGAACATCTGCTGGGTCATGTTTATTTTCGTGGTGCCACTTTTTGTGGATCTGTGTGGGGCATCCTGTTAATAAAAGCAACTTATGAATTCACTTATATTAAAATGAAGTTACAAATTATCTAAATTTATTTTAATTGAGATAAATTGAGTAGTTTTATGAACCCTACAATTTACATGTTTCGTCATAATTACAGAGACATGTTTCAATGTTGAACATTTAGGGCCTGGCCACATCGGACACTTTTATTTGCCTTTTTTTCCTAACAAAGCTATCTTCCAATGTAGTCCTTATGGGAAAACAAAAACAACGAGCAGTTAGGTAGCTTTAACTTGCTTTTTTAGTTACCCATAAGGAATACGTTAGAATACAGCTTTGTTGGGAAAATAAAATCAAGTAAAAGCGTCCAATGTGCCCTGGCCCTGAGCCCTGTTATACGAGTTCACCTGAAGCTACCTCTTAAATCAATGTCATTCAATATCAGTCTAGTGAAAAAAAAACAAACTATTAAATATTAAACATAGTCTACATGTTTATGTTTTAGTCCAGTGATGCAGTGTTTGGTCCCAATTACCATTCGCGTATTTGTGCAATTATAAGCTATAAGCTATTATATAGAATAGCAACACCGACAATGGGTTCAATATGTATATTATTATGCTTATTTTATTATCTTTTCTGTGAGTGTCATGTTGAAAAAAATCCGTGGCTTCATTTATTTCTTATCAATTCAAAGATAACAGCAATATAGTGCGAGTAGCTATTGAGAGTGTACTTATTGTTAAAATATGGCCGATTCATAAATACCTTGTATCTGTATACAAAATACCCGATATTACACACTCGATATAAAACAAATCCATAAAAAATACACAATGTAAAACAATGAAATATATGTGCTAAAACCTATAGAGGAAACTTACATTTTGTTTCTCGAGTGCGGCTGTTTTTGCAGAACCGGAAACCACGCTACGTTCATGCTCGATCGCTTCCGGTTCAGAAACCGAGTTTTGTTGCGTGACTTCGGTCAAGAACACACGGACCGCAGCGTTTTGTACATTTTCCTGTTGTCAATAAAATCAAAAGGTAAACAGAGTTAAGACTAGCGGTGGGATTATTTAAACGGAGTCTAAATTCATACCATGCACAAAAAGATTTATATTCACTTTTAATATTTCTTTATACTATGTGTTTGTTAACATATAAATGTTTTTCATTTCATATTCCTTTACATTTGCTTATATTTATATGTTTGAACTGTAATTTAGAACAAAAATAATCAGCGTTAATGTTTCAACAATGCTAACAATACGAGGGAGGCTACATGGAAATGGGACGCGACATGGAAATGGAACAAATCTAAACCTTTATTTTTTTGATATCATATCATTTTGGGTTGGAATTTTGTTTAAAATATGGTATATACATGAATGCGTATCAACGTTATGTGGAAATATGAACTTGAAATCAACGGTAGAAGTTATAAAATATGAACTTTGAAATCTCCATATAGCGTCCCTCGTAGTTATTCTGATAATAATTATGATTATTATAATTATTAAATTATTGCTTGTGTACTTTTTTACTTACGAGATTGAATACCGATAGTGTTATGAGTATAATCGATATTCCAATGACGATCTTGAACACTTTTGCGGCGCACCACCTGGCCAATGCCATTTTAGTAAAAGTAATATTTTACCAATTTGAGAACTTATATTGTGTCGTGAACTGTATGTTGTTTTTTATGTAGACTTTCTCCTTTATAAAAAATGATATTCCAGCGTGAGTTCTGTTATGTTCATAAAACAGACAAACATATTTGGTGTCGCATTATTAAAAAGCTGATTACAATAAATCCTCTTTTGTCTTTTTGCTAGACTATTACACGTTAAACATATTATCGTATATATAAAGCATATATCAATATATAGTCTATTAAATGAGTCTAGATTTATTCTCACGATTTTTATCCGTTGTGCAGCCTCATTCATTGATATGAATTATCCGAACTTGTTTACCTTGACCATATCATTTATTTCAAGCCTTGCAGGAATTAACCATAAATATTTCAGTAAAGAATTGTGGAATTGCTTACGTGTCGCTTTAATTGCAGTTTGGTACATTATTACATGTATCAATACAGTTTCTATAAAGCGCTAAGCGATATTGATATTAAACCTTGTTCAAATGATTGAACAAAAAAATGGTACTTCAAGGCAAAGATATACATGTAGGCCTATGCATCTTTTTCCCTTGAATTACCTCATGCATGTAAAATTAATGTAAGTGCATATTCTTAAACACAGTTGAAGTAAGACCAGCTCAATGCGCGTGTCAAATACTGCCATTTTTTCATTCAAACATTCAAACGATTCTACATAGAATCTACCTGTAGGCTTGTTTGAAGACTTTGAATCAGAATAAGACAGTCTAGGGTAGAATTGAAAATAAAAGATTATATATAGTCTCCCATCCATCCCCTTTTATATATTTAAGCTTATGGAATAGGGGATTCAGGTAAGAGTATATATAAAGCGACGATATCATAATTCTTTAAGATTGATCAACATCAAGAACCTAGAGACACTTAGTTTTGAAATAAAACTGTTTGAAGAAACTTAAAATAAATGACATCGTCGCTATATATATACTCTTACCTGAATCCCCTTTCCCATAAGCTTATATATGTTAAAGGGGAAGGATAGAAGATTATATATAGTCTTCCATCCATCCCCTTTTATATATTTAAGCTTATGGAATAGGGGATTCAGGTAAGAGTATATATATGGCGACGATACCATACATTCTTTAAGATTGATCAACATCAAGAACCTAGAGACACTTAGTTTTGAAATAAAATGGTTTGAAGAAACTTAAAATTAATGACATCGTCGCTATATATATATACTCTTACCTGAATCCCCTTTCCCATAAGCTTATATATGTAAAAGGGGAAGGATAGAAGATTATATATAGTCTTCCATCCATCCCCTTTTATATATTTAAGCTTATGACATAGATAGGGGATTCAGGTAAGAGTATATTTATAGCGACGATATCATGCACTCTTTAAGAATGTTCATTCTTCAAGAACCATCCATCCCCTATGGGGATTCAGGTAAGATATTGCCAACCATTCAATGCAATAATCGAAAATTGCGTTTATCTGTTTTTTTTAGACGGGGTCGTTGTCGCCCCTAAGCCCCAGTGTACACAGCCCCAGTGTACACAGAGCCCCAGTGTACACAGATGTTTTTTTAACCTTAATAGAATCGGGAATCCATTTTTCGATGTACTGGGGGCAACATCACAATTTCTTTTTGCAATAGAAATTACGTAAAACAATATTTCTACTTGATATTTGGCATCATGGTCCATACATCATTTGTGCAATACTTTATGTTATTTTTGTTTCAAAACTATGTGGTTAAATGGTTGAATATAACAATGAAAGTTGGTAATTGACATTTCGATGCGAGAATCTATTATTCGCAGTAACACCCTTTATTCACACATTTAATATAGGACATGTACCAAATAGTTCACAGTCAAATTCAATGATTGTATTCTATAGTGTGCTATATTGTGAACCAATTATGCCACCCTATTATGATGGAATCTATTTTCGGTGCCATACATGGCTAAAGGTGTATAGTTTGATATGTTTAGACTATAGGAAAGAGCAATATTTTTTAGTTTTTTTTTCACGTGCTTCTCAATAGTGATGTGGTGTTTTCTATTTGGATATCAATCGATTTTATAGTCACAAAAAGAAAAATGCCGAAATATAGAAGGTGGACAGATGATGAGATAAAAAATGCTATAGACTTGGTTTTATCTGGAGGATCAGTTTATAAAACTAGTAAGGAATATGGAATTCCACGCAACACTCTAAAACACCGAATAGAGAAAGGTGATCCTAAAAAGCCTGGGCCTAATGCATATCTATCAAAGAGCAGAGAGAATAATATGTGAAATATGTTCAATATATGACTAGCACGGGTAACCCTGTTTACTTCTGCATGGATCTGTTAAACAGCGACTCCTGCAGGTATTTGAATATTTGTTTCGACTTTTGCACTGAATACCGACAAAGGAGGAATTACTTTAACTATCTTTTTTTTTAATTTTCTAATGCGTTGTAGCATTAACATGTTGATAATCATGTCATATTTTTACTCCCGCCTTTGGCGCTGCTCATAATTTTACTCGCGCCTTTGGCACTGCTTTAATAAAATGATGAATAGCATGCTTGGTATGATTTGCTGGTATTATATAAAAGTTTAATACACTGAGAGTACACTATGAGAATATTCGATCGTGTTTTTTCACAGACAGCTAAAGAATTTTGAGAGTATGGTATTATACTTTTGAATATATTTTGTAAGGCCTGGTGTGATAAGTTAATAAAGTTGATGCATTACATTTCTTTATTTCAAATGTTAAAGACTATACAAGACGTTGAAATACATCGTATTTGTCGCGACGTCATCCATTCATGGTGAATCTCACACTAAACAATAAGTTTTTCACTATGTCTTGAGCCTTGGAGACCATATTTGGAAAGCGTTATGAATAAAGGAGTGTTACTGTGAATAATAGATTCTTGCATCGAAATGTCAATTCCCAACTTTCATTGTTATATTCAACCATTTAACCACATGGTATTGAAATAAAAATACCATAAAGTATTGCACAAATGATGTATGGACCATGATGCCAAATATCAAGTAAAAATATTGTTTTACGTAATTTCTATGGCAAAAAGAAATTGTGAATTTGCCCCTAGTACATCGAAAAATTGATTCGCGATTCTACAATATATGAACAGTATATGTACGTATTATTATATGAATTCGATATTCATTATATATTAATACGGCTATTACATATATATATTTTCATAAATAAAATTTTGCTTTTGATCAATAATGACATTTATTTTCTGATACCTAACTGACTTATCTATTTAGACATATATGTTAAGATTTAAAAACCCGTATCGACATATTGGCAATAATGATACAGTTTTCAAAAAGTACACTGGTCTGAATGATTAGACCAAGAAATATCATATGCTATATGAATAAAAAAAGGCTCGAAACCCACGGGGGCTAAATGCCCCTCGGGTTTGACGTCGGGGGCCCGAAGTGCCCCAAAATTTTTCGAACCTTCTTGATATACGTACATGTTCGGGCCACCGCATTTTGGTTTGGGTCGCCAGCTTTTTAAGATTCGAGGCCCGAAGGGCCCCCTTGAAAAAAAATTGAGTTTCGAGCCCTGATATAATGATTACAACATATACTTTATAACACAGGGATGGAGAATTGCTCAATATACATTTCATTTAAGAGCTGGTACAGGCATTAACCTGCGAAATTTTTCCGTGATACTGAGAAATTCTATGAGAGCGTAGTAATATAACTTAAATTCATTGAAATATAGAAATGTTGATATATCAATCGTGCTATTTATCTAGGGAGCTCCAAGCATACACATCGACCATATGTACACTTAGGTACAATATTAAACCTACAAACCTTGCATAGTGGTCCATTGAATCCGCCAAGTGTATACAGTGACGCAGTGTTCATACCAAACACGTTTACACATTGCCATTAGTCTACATAGTCCAAGTCTACATAGTCCACACAAGACAAGAGTGAACTCCGGCAAAGTGTGAACAATTCTGGGCAAGTTTAAACATATGTACACGTTGCCCATGAGTGCATACCGACTAGGTTTACATACCACAACAAAGTACACTTCGACCCGGTGTACACATCGCCCCAGTGTAAAGAGCGCCCCAGTGTACACATCGCCCCAGTGTACATATCGCCCACGTATACACAGAGCCACAATGTACACATAGCCCAAGTGTACACAGAGCCCAAGTGTACCCAGAGCCCAAGTGTACCCAGAGCCCCTTTGTACACATCGCCCCAGCGCCTACAGAGCCAAAGTGTACAAATAGCCCAAATGTACATAGCTCCCCATTGACACTTGTACATGAAGCCCCAGTTTACACAGCCCCCGAGAATACACATCGCCCATTGAACACAGCGCACTAGTGTACACATCGCCCCAGTGAAAATAGAGCTCCGATGCACATAGCCCCTCCCCCCCGTGTGCACATTGGTCCAGTGTACAAATCGCCCCAGTGTACACGGAACCCGAGTATAAACAATTCCCCAGTGTACACAAAGCCCCAGTGTACACATAGCCCCAGTGTACACAGAGCCCGAGTCTACACAGAGCCCCAGTGAATACATAGCCACAGTGTACACAGAGCCCCGGTGTACACAAACTCCAGTGTACACAGAGCCCCAGTGTACATATAGCTCCAGTGTACACAGAGCCCCAGTGTACACATAGCCCCCCGGGTATACAGAGCCCCAGTGTACACAGAACCCCAGTGTACACATAGCCCCAGTATACACAGAGCACCAGTGTACACATCACCAAAGTGTCGCGATGCCCTAGCGTACACAAAGCCCCAGTGTACACAAAGCCCCAGTGTAAACACAGTCCCAGTGTACACAAATCCCCAGTGTACATAGCACCCCAGTGTACACGGCACCCAAGTGTACACAGAGTTCAAGAGCCCCAAGGTACAAATCGCCCCTAAGTACTCATCGCCCCAGTGTATATAACGCACCAGTGTACACATCGTTCAAGTAAATGCAGAGCCCCAGTGTACACATCACCTCAGTTTACACATCGCCCCAGTTTAAACAGCGCCCCAGTGCATACATCGCCCCAATGTACACAGAGCCCCAGTGTACACAGAGCCCCAGTGTACGCCAAACCTCAGAGTACGCATCGTTCAAGTGTACATATTGTCCCAATGTGCGCATCACCAAAGTGTACACATCGCCCCAGTGTACACATCGGTCTAGTATAAACATCGCTCCAGTGTACACATTGCCCCATTGTACACATGATCCGAGTGTACACATTGCTTCAGTAAACACATTGTCCCGGTGCATACATCGCCCAAGTGTATACATCGCCCCAGGGTACACATCGCCCCTAAGTACTCATCGCCCCAGTGTATATAACGCGCCAGTGTACACATCGTTCAAGTAAACGCAGAGCCCCAGTGTACAAAAAGCCCAAGTGTACACAGAACCCCAGTGTACGCAGAGCCCACGAGTTCATAGAGCCCCAGTGTACACATTGTCACTATGTGCACATCGCTCCAGTGTATACATCGCCTCAGTTTACACATCATCCCAGTTTACACAGCGACCCAGTGTACATATCGTCCCAATGTATACAGAGCCCCTAAGAACTCATCGCCCAAGTGTACATGACGCACCAGTGTACGCATCGTTCAAGTGAACACAGAGCCCCAATGTACACAAAGCCCTAGTGTACACAGAGCCCCGGTGTATGCAGATCCCCAGAGTACACATCGTTTAAGTGTACACATTGTCCCTATGTGTACATCGCCCCAGTGTACACATCGCCTCAATTTACTCATCGTCCCAGTTTACACAGAGCCCAAGTGAACACAGTGCCCCAATATACAGAGCCCCAGTGTACACAGAGCTCCAGTGTACGCAGAGCACCAGTGTACAAATCGTTCAAGTGAACACAGAGCCTCAGTGTTCACAAAGCCCAAGTGTACACAGAGCCCCAGTGAACACAGAGCCCCAGTGTACACAGAGCTCAGAGTGCAAATAGCCCCAGTGTACACAAAGACCCAGTGTATACAAAGCCCCAGTGTACACAGAGTCCCAGTGTGCACGGAGCCACAGTTTTCATAAATTCCCAGAATACACAGAGCCCCAGTCTACACATTGTATCTATATGCACATCGCCCCAGTGTACACATCGACTTAGTTTACAAATCGCCCCAGATTACACAGCGCCCGTGTGTACACATCGCCCCAATGTACACAGAACCCGAATGGTTGTTTTTAATAGAGGTTCAATTGTTGAACAAATACGATTAAGAATTATTTTGTTGCATGTCTTTGCTACCAAAGAACTTTGGCTAATACCTCTATTATTGTTGTCTTTTGAGAGATTGTCTGGGGTTTGGGATAGGTATAATATTAATTTTGTACCACTGTTTGAGATTTCGTGTTTGTTTTGGTTTTATTTCATTTTCTTTTTATATATTTCATTTAAAATCACATATATGATACATCATTTATACTAACACTACAAGGAAACCAATACAGGACAAAACATTGACCCCAAAATTGCTTCTAGAACATCATACAAGTTAAGATACAATGTAACATGTGAACAATTGTCCATAAGTAAAGTGCTTGCGAATTGATGGTTTTTCGTATGTTTAAAACTATCTGTTACAAGTATATTATAATTTCACCATTTCAATATTTTTTTCTCTTAATGCATATTTATCTGCCGGGCTATTCCAGCGTAATCCACGCTACATTTCTAAGTGTTTTCTCATGTTTCAAGAGGTCTAGCGTGTATTTCTAATGGAATCTACACACTATTTTAATATTTCAGAATAGAAGAGAACATTATCTTTACGATTTGTTAACATTTAATGCATTTAAACTATTTTTCAAGCCAGGACACAGCGTTACAACTTCGTTATCCACGTTACACACAATGGACATTTTTACAAAAATTGGAGATTTTTGCTTATGAATGTATAATATTGGTCTTGCTCAACTTAAGCATTTATTTCGAAAATAACATATTGCACTTAAACCTCAACATCTTGGCTATGTTTAACACTAAAAGTATTTAATCTTTTGCAACTGTTGTCTGAAAGATAAGCCAAAATATAGCGTTTTCCACGTTACGTTATCCACGCTACAACATATTCCACGCAAATGAGCTCAGTAAATTATCTTCTTAAACAGGTCTATTTATCCTCAAACGTTATCAGCCGATGAGTGGTGGTCTGAAAAAGCATATTTGAAATAGATATTGCAGAAATCTCTTAGTTTTGTCATATTTCAGGTCATTTTATGGTAAAAAAAAAGACAAATAAAAAAATGTTGGCTATTTCGTTGCTCTGAGTTCCAATGTATATTTGTTATGAAATTATGTATGATATATAATTCAATGATTAGCCCATAAGAAAACCAATAAATGTTTGTATTAATATAGGTAAAATATGAGGGAGACATTTTCAGCCTTTGAACAGAACCAGAATGGGTATTTGTATAATGGGTTTTTGATAATTAATTCGATTCCTCCATATTTGAGCTCCATATCATAACGGCTCTTTCACACACAAGTTAAATCTACTGCAGGAATAAAAATATAGTAAAAATTTGACCTCATTCAATGTTTTTATACTTACAGATGTCTTAAAGATTATGTTGATATATTCATTAAGGTTTTAATTTACTTAAACCAAAATCATTAATAAATTTCCAGTAATGTTTTTTGTTCTTAATTGGTAGAGATATTAAGGAATAAACAGGAAACACCAAATACGCTCAAAAACATTCAGCATACAATTTAAAACATTGTTGAATCAGATATATCACAATCTCGTAAATGTAAACAATGCGTTACGCATGATATAACGTGGATAACGAAAAATCCTATTAGCTGTATCCTTTAAATTCGCAATATTAATTTCGTACGATTAATATCTGCATATTTTTTTAATAAAAAAAACAAAAACAATCTGATTTCAAATAATTTACGCAAAGCTTAGAGCTTTTCCCGATTTGGCTATATTGGATATGACTAAACAAGCGGGATTACAAAATATATAACCCAGAAACGCGAGAGAAATACAAATATATCATTTAATCAAACGAATATATATGTACGTTACATATTAAACAAACTTCCAAATTTGGGTAAGGCAAACAGTGTCATTCGTTATATCTTAGTTTTTTTCCTGCAGTTTTCGTTATTCACGTTACAATCTTTGGGCCAACATTGTTCAAAAACTAAGTAACCTACAGGTTTTCTTTATATTGCAAATTGTTCCGTGTGTCAATGTAAGCTTGATGTAAAACGGACACTTTATTAGTCCCCTGCACTCTAGAATAAAACCAACTTAAAGTATTTGTCGTTATCCACGTTACACACTCATTTAACACTTTCTACTATGTATCGTTCCAAATAGCATCCGTTTAGTATGGGCTTGCATTTTATATCATGTTCTTACCATTCATATAAGGAAATAATGTAGGTAAAATAGTTTCTTTACTAAATGCCATCACGGAACAAAAACTACAAATACGGCAGGCACCAATAATTGTGTTTAAAAAATAGCAGTTTTGTGTTTTCCTTAAATTGATTAAGAATTACATCTCGATGAGAAGATAAGGATGAAAATTGTATTTACGTTTGCTTTGGTATTCTATATTATTGTAATACTACAGATATATGAGTAAAAGTCGATATGAAATTCCGATTCTCATGGCAAATTTACATGGAAATGCCCTGCCATTATACTTAATTATAGTTTTGAGAGTATGTTTCAATAAAAAGTCCTTTTTCTGACCACGAACGTCACATATGTACTATTTATTATAATACACAATATGTTTACTGCTTTGACCTGTAAACCAAACAAACCTGGGCTTTGTGTTCACTGGGGCTATGTGTACACTGGGGTTTTGTGTACACTGGGGCTCTGTGTACACTTGGGCTATGTGTTCACTGGGGCTTTGTGTACACTGTGGCTCTGTGTACACTGGGGCTATGTGTACACTGGGGCTATGTGTATACTGGGGCTTTGTGTACACTGGGGCTCTGTGTACTCTGGGGCTATGTATACACTGGGGCTATGTGTACACTGTGGCTCTGTGTACACTGGGGCTTTGTGTACATTGGGGCTCTGTGTATACTGGGGCTTTGC
>LQRL01187062.1:8162-18651 GCA_001703475.1 Hydroides elegans
GGACAGACGGACGGACAGATGCAAATCCTATAGACCCCCCCCCCCCGGGTTCCCCCGGTTGGGGTCTAATAAGACAGATGGACAAACATACAAGAAAATTTACTTTTATATTTAAGCATTTTTATATTTTATATTTTTATATTATACCATTTTTGCCCCTTGGGACCAAAATGCCAATCAAACCATAAAAATTTGAAGGATTTCGACGAAAAGTGTCCATATTTACATGTACATGTATATAGGTCCAGAGCTTTAGTTTGAGAACTACAACAAGGAACTAGACCTCTGTTGTTTTGGAGATATTGCGTGTACAACAAGAATGACGAATCGACAGACGGTTATAATAACCTACACGTACAATATAACGAAATGTATGTTAACTAAATCAATTTTGCAAAAAAGACCGTTAACACGTATAAATTTTGAAATGTATCTGCAATACAGAGCAATGAAAACATCATATGTTTTGTAAGGCGTTTTATAGCCTAAATAACCAAGCCCTACTTAATGGAGACAATCGATCATATAATTTTGTGTTTATTTATATACTATATTATGCTAAATGCAATATTTACATTAGAAGACTTAATCGGATTTTCGGACAAAATCAGCACTTTTTTTTAGTTTGATTGCTTTTGTACGTTTTATTACTAGATTTGTTCAACTGACATATTGACATATTGGTACATTAGCCATTTAACTATTTGATTTAGTAATATCAGAAGAAAATATAGAATAGTTATTGAGCAATTCGTCGCCAAAAAATGTAGGTAGAGAAATCGGGCTCATCGGAATTTCGGACAGAATTTTTAAAATATTTTTATATGCTTACAAATGCAGACTTAGCCCTTTAATTAACACTTCTGAATTTGAAAAGTGATTCAAACTGAATATTAAGTCTTTTATATACATTATATTAATATGTTATCTTACTAAAATGGCATATTTCGATTTGAAATGTCAGTTTTATCACATAGAATACAATTTTTAAAGATGGTACGAAATTTTCAATATATAAATTTTAATGAGCATTTTGAACTAGTTTTGTCCGTACATTTATAAATGTTTTTGCTTGGATATATAGGTGTATGTGTCCTTTTATACATAATATATCAATTTTGATTATTGGAAGCATTTATATTGAACAAAACTGACATCGGAACATGTCATATACCAATCTTTGAACTTTTTTGAAATGGTATAGCTTAAGTACTTAGTTGATGTATCAATATAAACAAGCGCATTATATTCTTATTATCCTAAAACGTATCATAAAGATACTTTATAGAATTAGTATGATACTTAACTCAATATATCAGCGAAGCGTTTGATAATGATATATAATGACGTTTTTTTTTTAAATCATGGCTTGAACTCTATTTTTCACAATAGAATATATGTGTAAAAAGCCTAATTTCTTTGGTATATATTGATGATGCTCGTTCGGAACTAAGCTAGACCCGAGTCTATGGGACAATTTATGTTATAATGACTGAATCTCAAAAACAAGTCTATAGAATGCCCTATTATTAACTACATGTTAACTTGGTGGACAACTCATTTTTCTTATAGATTATATATAGACACATTGGTCATATTAATGTAGGTATTTGACCTTTAATATCGTCTCGCGCCATCTCCTATTGTTTGAGACCTTAAATGAGGATATACTACATGACTTTGTTTTATATGTGCTGCTGTAGTCTACTGTTTGCAAGCTGCACCATTTCAAAAAAGTTCAAAGATTGGTATATGACATGTTCCGATGTCAGTTTTGTTCAATATAAATGCTTCCAATACTCAAAATTGATATATTATGTATAAAAGGACACATACACCTATATATCCAAGCAAAAACATTTATAAATGGACGAACAAAACTAGTTCAAAATGCTCATTAAAATTTATATATTGAAGATTTCGTACCATCTTTAAAAATTGTATTCTATTGAAACTATTTATAGAAAATCCTAGGTTTTAATTAATACGACAATGTAACTTGACAATGATTATTATGCACATGCATATAAACGCGTTGTGTTGATAATGCGCCAACTTAAAGTTTTACATCCGACACCGGTATATGATTGAATTGCCAATTCAAATTTTCTTATTGAGAAAACAATGAAAAAAATCAAAGAGATATATAAGTATCTTCTGAAAAAAAATACAAAAAGGATATATTCAAAATAAGGAAATATCTTCATGTATAGAAATAGCCCGGTCTTAATGAAAAAGATAGGGGATGGGGATTCAGTTTAATCCAAGTAAAATAACATTTCAAATGGATTTTCATCTTGTTGAAAATATTAAACGGGGTGAATGGAGTGATGTAACATTTTCACTTTGGTGTAAATGTGTTTTTGTTATCCAAATTTAAACAAAAAATAGCCAATTTAATATAGTTTTCCAAGTTTTCTCTCAATTTCGCAATTATCCATAAGTGCCTACCCGCACCAGGAGTGGCGTATCATTCTTAAAAATGATTTACTTTTATAGAATAGTATGTAATAACCTAAAAACAAGTTACTCAAAATATACAAGACACCTCAAATGTCGTGTTATTAAATCCACATTAAATTACAGGGGGTTGGACAGGCACTGTGCAGTGAGTTCAAATATGACCGATGTTAGCCTATTGATGCAATGTCCTATATGGGTTGAATATATAGTTTTGACCCCTTTTGAAATTAAGAAATTCATAATAATGGGTTAAATCTTGGTTTTGTTAGGAGAAAAAAATATTATATAATTCTGTCCGAATGTCTGATACACGCTGTCCGAATATCTGATGAGGCAATTTTCGATAGTGATGATTTTTGGCGGTCAATTACTCAATAACTATGCCATATATTCAACTGATATTACTCAATCAGATAGTCAAATGGCTAATGTACCTATTGATCAAAATGTGATGTGAAAATATTTCAAGAGCAAACCAACATGCATGATCGAAGACAAAAATGAGCTGATTTTGTCCGAAAATCCGATGAATACGTCTACATTGACAAAAATATAGCTGTTTTTTTTTTCACATAAGTAGACCCCTAGTATATGTTATGCTTTATGAGATATAAACATAGAAAGGTGATTCTTGAATTTGCGCGGAATCTATAATTTGCGCACACGTTTCACTTGAGAATTACTTGAGACTGCGAGCGTGTTTTGACTTTAGTGTGATAAAAACTGGTTTCTCAATGTATTCATATGGTAAATGTTTCTAGATAGAAAATAGTTCTCAAGAAACACGTATGCGCAAATTATAGATACCGCGCAAATTCAAGAATCATCTTTCTATGCTTAGAAATGTAAATGTATAATTATTTTTGGTAAGCCTGTGTTTTTGAACATTTTCTTTGGGCACGAATATTCTATTTGACCGAACAATGTGTTCGACTAAAAAAACAGGTTAGGCAGGGGACGGTGGATATCATGGCAAAACTGTCATGGTAAACTGAATGTCGTTATAAAAGCAAATTTAAACTTGTAAATCTCATCATTAGAGGACTGAGGTTCAAATCTCACATTATTTCACCCTTTTCTTTTTTTATCTATTTAGTATCATCGAAAGAAGTTATAATTGTTATGCATAAGATGAGTGTTTCGAAACCTCCGTAACCCGGAAAGGGGGGTTATGTATTAAACTGAGAATGAAAGAAAGAACTGCTGGTAACAAATCGATAAGAGAGATATCACCTTTTTTGGAAATTGTCACTAACGTCGCGACTTCCTATTGACTCTAATTGGTTAAGAATAAACTTTATTTTGATCTCTTAACCAAGTCCATTCACCTCGCCGCTCAAAAGTTATATTTTTTAAAATAGACATTTTGCAAAACAGATGAACTACCTGCCGTGATCATAGACTGTATCAAGTCAAATAAATATGCACAAGTCGATCATTTTATTGTAAACATGATTTCAAAATACTGTGACAATGCATCTAGGGAAGCTGCTGAATGTATCTGATACGCATCAAAGAATGTTCTTTAACCTAAACATATATCTCATATTGTTACCAATTTCACCATAGGACATCAACCGAATTCAGTCAAAATTATCAAAAGGGACATCTACAGGAAGAATTTAATAAATTTGATAAGAATCTATGGCTTACCATTCGAAGGCTCTATTCCGTACAGGAAACGATGTCGGACAATTATCCCCCACCCATATATTATTGTTATAAATTTATTTTTTATTTATTATTTTTATTTATTTATTTGTTTCAGACTCTTTGGTCCATATAGTTTTCAACTTTATATATATATATGAAACTCTCGACTTTACGCGGTCATATAAGGCGCTATATATCATGCACGAGAAATAATAGGTGTTTGTACTTAAGCCTAAACTCATGCTGCCTCTCAGGATCAGTTAACTTTAAAACTTACAACCCCGACCGAAAACGTTCTAGCCCGGCGTTAAGTATACAATATTCGACCTGAACATCTGAAAAAATCAGGAAGGGGGTATGAGTCTTTGGGTGATAATATGCCTATTTCGCTCATTTGTATTAAATTCTGGCACAATAAATTCTCGCTAATTATCTAAGATATATCTCAAGATCAAACGCTTTCTTTTAAGCATATATCCGCAAAAAAAAAAAAGAAATTTTGTTGGAAAGCTCTTGGTCGTACCAGCTCATGTTTATCTAAAAATTACTATCTTAAATATTTTTACAAGCACGCCACCTGAAGTTGACAGTCAAAAACCATCAAAAAGTACTTCTGCACAGCAACAGATTTCTATACAGCCTATAACCACATACATGTATCTACCAAAATGTTTCCCAGTAAACATTTAATGGTGCTAAATGACACCCTTATCCAAATTTAAAAGCGCAATTTCATAACATGTCGGCGCCCATATTTAGATTGATGATTTTTTCTGATTGAAAGCGCAGGTCACAATCAGAATAATGATTTAAAAAAAATGCATTGTCGATCTGATATAGTCATAAGCACCAAAACAATTTATTTTTCAAGTGTGATTGCTCCCATCATTGTCGATGTATGGGAAATTTGACCGAATTCCGGCAAAAAGACACATCTACACACAATCACATTTTAATTTAAACGGCTTTTAGTCAGTTTAAGCAAGTGATGACGCACAGACGGACGGACATCCAAACTAGTAAGGCCTACGACCTCTGGGCATGGGCCCTTGAGGTCTAAAATTCGTTTGGGCAACAAGATTCAATACTCCTCGGCCAGGTTGCAAGTTAGTGGTAAAGAATTCCATTTTATTACATGCCTGCAAGTTATTTTATAAAGAGATTATAAGGAAACTGCCAGGGCAGTAAAATGCCGAACCGGCCCTCGACCATTCTATTTAAAACACAGGGGGTGACAGGGTATTGCAAGAAGAATAAATCACTTTTATTTATTTTAAACATATAAAATCATAAGGAAAGGCATATAATAAAAATAATACTTCATGTTTTGAGGGCAATACGTTGATTGCCGGACCCTCGGGCAGGGAGTTGGACGGACCTCAGGCTGCGCCTTCGGCCCGTCCTTCCCCCTTGCCCTCGGGTCCATCAATCATCGTATAGCCCTCGAAACATGAAGTATTATTATAAAAATGGGCTTGCCATTTCATTTTAGTCTTTGATAAGTATCATAAATATATACTGATAAATAATGATCCCAGTTTTAGGGGTGGACATAATATGAACTGAACATAATATGAGGGCTGAATTTTAGTTTATCAATTTTCTTTCGTATCGGGCCGCACATTTAAAAGTTGTAGTAGATATTGATTAATCGATTATATATTTGCTGATAGTTAGGTTATTACGCAATGTTACTGACCATTGCCCTTTCCGGGAATCCCGGGTGCAAAAAGCAAAAGAAGTTGGTCAGTCTGTGCTTGAACGTTGGAGAGGCAAGACCTCAAGCATTGAGGCTCAACTTGGAGAGTTTGTAACACGTGTTAATTACACCTTGGTAAAGTTCAACCATGTATGTCAGTCTGGGCATTCTGGTTTCTTGGATGGATAAAGCCTAGTGGCTTTTACTTGGATCGGTGATTTAGCTAGTATTTTGGATGGACGCTCGGCCTGTTTTGGGCAAAAGCCCCTTCCTGCTTACAGGCCAGTTTGGAGTAGAATATATTAGAATGTGTAAAGAAGACTCTGGATCATCTACCATCCTGACAATAAGGTAAACCAAACTCTCTTCTTTAAAGTCAACATATTTATAAACATACCTTTTGTATATTTTGATGGCATTTAAATTGGCAATCTAAAATTCAGCGCTCACAATATGTCCAGTTCATAAAATGTCCACCCGTGTTATAGCTCTAAATAGCCCTTTACGTATGTCTGCGATCGACTGGGGGAGAGTAACAGAGGAGATTTACTCGTACAACGTCTCAGTCAGTCATCTTTGACCGAGTAAATTGTTTGTTTATTTTTGTAAATTACAGTACAGCTTGCATTGATAGTGATGATAACTATAAACGAGACACTGACTACGGGATCACGTAAGTTAAGGGGTTTAAACGTTTGCAAGTTCTAACGCAGGTCACCCACCAGTGACCAGGTGTAGCGATTCCAGACAAATCGTCTTTTTGGTTATTACATTCTGACTATATGTATTATATGAAAACTTTATCTATCAAAAATTCCTATTAATATTGCTATTTATGAAATCAATCTTCGTTGGGCTATTAATTCAAACCTTAATGTTGGGTTTGTTATATTTTCTACCTTTTGAAATGGGTTTATAAAGATATTTTTGATGAATTAATTTTGCCATTTTCGTAAAAGTTACAAAGTCGAATTGAACGGATCATAAATATGCATTTTTTGTCATATTTTGAAAACATAGTATTTAATGATTCCTCTATTTGACGAGTAATTCCTATATGAAATCAATTTTATTTAAGTTCAACATTTAAAGAGATCTGTTTAAAAAATTAATTTTGTTGTTTAAGGATGATATTTCATGTTGAAGTTTGTCAACTTCAAAACGTAATTACATAAAAATAAAAGGGTGGGCGCTTTTCGGCATAGGTCCAAAAGATCCATTTTAAAAGAGCTTTCAGATGATATAATTTGTTTAGTAACACACCCTCGCGCTTTTGCGCGCCAGCCGATTTTCAGTGAATATCGCCCAGTTTTGTTTACATTTTATGGGCGATAATGGATGATTCTAGAAAATAATAATAATAATAATAACGTTTTATTCAAATTTCAATGAACAATGAACAATTGAACAATCAAACACAAACAAATGTATGTACAGATAAAACAAGATGGAATAACGATTTTTTTTTCATAATGAAATTTGAAGGGCTTAGGCTAGAAGTATAAACTTTTCGAGAGCCGACCCTATTACAACACTGACAGTTAAACATGAGATTGTACAAAATGCTGAATATATACTGAACCTTTTATGAAGATATACATATACAAGTAGTAACTTATAAAAATTATTTAGTTATTAATAGCTTGCGATTAATTCAAATTTTAACCTTTTTTTAACAATAATATACACGAACTAACTCGAATATTTTTGGGTAATTGATTCCACCACTTAGGTCCAATTATTGAGACTAACATAGATTTTATACTTGTTCTAGCATATTGGATTTGAAATTTATCACGCGACCTCATATTATAAGTTATAGCACTTTTGTTTAACATAAAATATGACTGCAGGTTTCTTGGTAAACTGTTATGATAAGCTCTGAAAACGATTTGCAAACCTTTAAACTTTACTAAGTCTAGAAACTTGAGACTATACATGTTTTTAAATAACTCACTTGTGTGATGGCGCCTATCTACTTTATGAATTATTCTTACGCACCTTTTTTGCAGAATGACAATTTTTTGTAGACTAGTTTTAAATGTACTTGCCCATATCTCACAGCAGTAACTTAATTGTGACATAAACAATGAGTTGTATAATGTAATAAGAGCTTCATATGTTACTAACTCCCTTGCCTTATAAATTATTGATATAGATTTTGCTAATTTATTTTTTACCTGATTAATATGCTCATTCCAACATAGTTTTTCATCAATTAATACTCCTTAGAACTTGGTAACAGTCACTCTTTCAATATCAATGTCGTTTATTGTAACCTTGACATCATCGATATTTTTACATTTTCCAAAAACCATAAAGTGTGTTTTCGCTACATTTAAGGAAAGTTTATTTACGTTAAACCATTTAGTGAGCTGTTTTAATTCTGTACATAACTCAATACATATTTCATTTATATCGTAACCACTTTTAAATATGTTTGTGTCATCCGCAAAAAGTACATATTTAAGCAATTTCGACACATTACATAAATCATTAATATAAAGAATGAAGAGCTTTTAGCCTAATACCGACCCTTGTGGAACCCCACAGATGATACTTAGCAGTTCTGAAACACTATTTTCAACTTGTACATACTGTTTTCTTGACGATAAGTAGCTTCTAATCCAGCTAAGTGCTACACCGCGTATACCATAAAATTCAAGTTTATCTAATAATATATTGTGATCAATAGTATCGAATGTTTTTTTTAAATCTATAAAAACACCTACAGTTATTTTTTTATTATCAATACCTGAACATATTTCTTCTATTAATTCCATAAGATCAAGTGACGTTGAACAATTTGCACGAAAACCATATTGACTATCACTTAAAATGCGATGCTTATCAATGAACTTTTGTAACCTTACATCGAAAAGCTTTTCTAAAATTTTTGAAAACTGCGGTAATAATGACACAGGTCTATAATTAGTGAAAACATTTTTATTACCACCTTTATAAAGGGATACAACTTTGGCTACTTTCATTTTTTCAGGTACATTGCCATTAATAAATGATAAATTGCATACATATGTAAATGGTTCAACCACATAATTTACTATACCTTTAACCATATTCATAGACAAATCCTCGCAATCCGTTGATATTTTATTACTACATGCATTTATTGTTCTTAAAACTTCCTCTTTATCTGTGGGTTGTAAGAACATACTTTTATCATTTCTATTTTGTAAATAACTAAATATACCAGTATTTTCATGCTTAATATTTTTTGCTAGATCAGGCCCAACATTAACATAGAACTTTTTAAACTCAGTCGCTATATTTTGTTTGCCATACACTTTAGTATCAGTACCATTTTCAAACTCCTCAGGTAAATCATTAGAGGACACTTGTTTTTTAATAACTACATTTAAAACATTCCACGTTGCTTTAATATTGTTTTTACATTGCTCAAGTTTACAACTGTAATAATTTTTTTCAGCGGCCCTTAGTATAGAAGTTAATTTGTTTTTGTACCCTTTATATTTTAAACCAGCATGTTCAGACTTTGCTGTAATGAATAAACGATACAATTTAGTTTTCTTAAGACATGCATTTTTAAGCCCAGTTGTGAACCAGGGCTTATTTACATTTTACACACTAACCTTGACCTTAGACACAGGACATTCTTCATTATATATAGTTTTGATAGTTGTTATGAAGTTATCATACGCTTGGTCGACATTGGTTTCTTTAAATACATTTTCCCAGCTTTCCTTTTCTAATCTGTTTTTAAAATTTGCCATATTTTTGTCATTACATCGTCTGACAAGTTTATATGAATCTTTTTTTGAACTTGTGATACCTCGGTATTCAGTAACATAAAAGATTGGCAAGTGATCAGATATGTCATTACATAATATACCACTTTTTGCGTTCATAGACAACACATTTGTAAATATATTATCGATAATAGTAGAAGAAAAAGACGTAACACGGGTGGGCTTATTTATTTGTGGGAATACACCATAACTGTACAACATATCAAGAAAATCTTTTGTTGGTGTGTGACTAGCTTGTTTGAGTATATCTATATTTGTATCACCGACAATGTACACGGATTTGCTATTTGTAGTATGTAATAATTTTTCAATGAATTCCGAATAACACTGCATAGTTGAACCTGGTGCTCTATATGAACATGATATAATAATGTTTTTACCTTTATCAATATGTAATTCGACTGTAATACTTTCCAATATATCATTCAATGCAACACTAAATGGTTTTATTTCCGAAGCGGTAATACTATCGTGAATGTATAAAGATACACCTCCACCTCTCTTGTCCGTACGTACAGTGCTATACATTTTATAATTTGCAAGAGCGTATGATGAACATTCAGTTAAAGATTCTAACCAGGTTTCAGATATCGCAATTACATTAAACACTTTTCCAATACGCGCGATATAATTTTTAATACAGTCAAAATTTGATTTCAAACTTCTAGCATCAAAGTGTATAATTGATAGACCATTTATTTCTTTGACCTGCTGCTTTATTTCTTCATCCAAGTAATATTTGCAATCTTGACTTATTTTATTTTGATAAAAATCATCACATTCCACATCGAAGTTGGAAGATTCTGTGAATAACTCAAACTGTTTACCCTTAAACTTGTTGTAGACATTATACACGTTGTCACTCATCGATTCATCATAGTTGAGA
>LQRL01187067.1:2433-19746 GCA_001703475.1 Hydroides elegans
ACCAATTGGTTCCATGGGTAGACTTTACACATTGACGTACGGAGTTACACAAGAAAAAATGAAAAACAATGATTTTTTTCAATGCTAATTACAACTTTTAAAAGTGTGCTTTTCTGCATACGCTAACGGTAAAAACTTGAGGGGGCTTGACTTCTTTTGGACAGTATATTTTGTTCATATCTTGTTTTGATGCTTCAATGCATGATATTTGAAACAAATCTAGAAGGTTATTTATAATGCTGAATGTAAAAAAAACGTTGGTATTGTTTTCAAATATATAACCCGGGCATGTTCTATTCAGATACAAATATTCTACATTGACTTTTTTTCTATTTTCTTCTTTTCTTTTTTTTTTTTCAATTTTTATTATCATCTATTCAGTGTCCTGATTTTCATCTTTAGAACATTACGCTCCAAGCCATTTTTAGTTCATAACGTTTGCTCACAAAGAGTTGAGCTCTTAGATCGTGACTCTATAGACGAGTAAGAACTACTTACCCAAGCATTGAGAGCCATCATAAGAGGGAGTATATCCAGAGTTGCACGTTTCGCACGCCAGGGAGTCGTCGGCATTAGCCGTGCAAGACGTGCATTGAGAAATGCCCGAGCACGCTATAAACAAGGGTGTATTTTTTAAGAGATACCATTTTTGAGATACCATTATATATAAGACATTTAAAACAAAGGTTATTTCATGTCGAAGGTTTTATTGAATTCCAATGGGCTTGCCAAAATGTAAGATGTAATCATTTTCATTCACAGTTTTCGTTTAATTCCAATTCTTATTGAGTGTTCACATTTTTTTAAATTATAGATATTGAACAAATATTTCAATTGAATAAATTTATTATGTAAGTGTCAGGCGCTTTTATCTAATGTCAAATTCTCATAAAGCTATTTGTTAATTTATTCATTGAAAGTAATCTAGAAGGCATTGTGTTTCAAACGGATCAAACATTTCTCATACATGAATTCCACTAAAATTCGATATTATAGATAATACAATACACTATTATTACTCACCAATGCACCCAGTCTGAGCCGTGTTCAGAGCAAAGTCCGAGTCGCACTGGCTGCACTGGAGTGTGTCGGAGGCGTCCGTTACCGTGCAAGCCGTGCAGTCCGATATGCCGCTGCACGCTTAGAAAGATAAACATAGGGGTTTGAGGTGTATATTATAATTGTATGTGTTTCTGTATATAATATCTATATATCTATATATATGGATTGCTCACATTTTAAATTTGTTTTTGCGCTTGGATACGTATTAAACATAGTATGAACGTAGAATTGTAGGACGCGTAGTCGAGGAAAGGCAATCGTTGATCAACATGCTGACTGATTCGCTTACATAAGGAAAATAATAAACTAAAATAGATCAATATCAAACTATAAATTACCAAACTGAAATAAATTTTAGATTTTGCCTTAGAAATATACTGTGTTAATGTACTTAATTTCCTCTTGTAAAATGGAATGAAACAAAACTATTCAGAGTATGTCGAGACGCTTAATGACATAACAAAGACTATCATATTTGACCAAAGTACAAATGGTAACGTTGATTTACCAACTCAAATGACACTATTTGCCCTTACCAACACAAGATGCCTGGTCGTGTGATACCGTGTACTCTGCCTCGCACGCATCGCACTGATCCGGAGTACTTCCGGTCGTAATGGTACATTCATTGCAGTTCGAGATGGCGCTGCAAGCTGAAAAAATTCAGGAAATAAGATGTATGTTCTTTAATATGAGTTTATTTACATGCATACGGAGGGTATTTTTTTTTGAAAATAGAAACGCATTTATTCATATATTCAAAAGACAGGAAACATGTTTTGTTGGATGTTTAATCAAATATGTCGCTATACGAGCCTTGTGCAAGTAGTAGACTTTATGGTTAGTAGGTTTCTGCTTTAGCCTTGGAAAAACACATTACAGCATATGAACACACATTAATTTATAATGCCTACTAAAAGTGAAGAAAATTTGCCCCTAAGCATTACCTACCCGCACACACAGTGTTGTCCGCATTTGCGGCATACCCGCTTGCACACTGAGAACACGTGGCCGATCCGGAGGCTAAGACACCGCACACACCGGAAGCAGCACAGTTCGAAACGCACTCTGTAGGGTAAAAACAATATTATTTATATGATAAATATGTTCTTCGATAAAGGGGAAATGCAAGACATTTATGGTAAATCGTATTTATGTATTCATTATTTAGTCAACAAGGGAGTCGGCGATACATTGACTATTCCAGATATAAGAAAGAACGTCAATGTTCTAACGGTAATGAATAAACAAATGAGACAATGAAGAGAATATGTATTCTCCGTCGAAAAAAAAAACGTAAATTACAATTAATTTATATCAACTCAAGCATTACGAGTTCTCGGCGGGCTTGTTAGTCAAACTTACCTGCTCAAAATACATTTGAGATTGAAAGGCTAACACATACATGATATGAAAATGAGTATAAAATTATTTGTAAAAACGAATAAATCTACTAACGTGAGCATGTGCCGTCATTGGCCAGGACATATCCCGCGTTGCACGCCGTGCAGGTATCTGAGCTGTCCACGGTGTTGTCGTCGTTGCTGTCACTGCACGTGCTGCACTGCGAGGTCACCGTGCTACACACTGCGGGATACATACTTTATTTTTAACAGGGGGTTTACTACAGGAGTTGCAATGATTAAGCATGTTTTTTTATCTTGTTTATTGGAAGGCTTGGGTTGTGTATCGTTGTTGTTGCATGCGCTGCACTTCGAGGTCGCTGTGCTGCACGCTGTGAGACTTATGATTAATAGTAGATTTTGCAATGAGTATAAACAATGTTAATTGAATAAAACAAAACTCAATTAATAAGCTATTCTAAAATGTAAAGTGTATATATTGTACACTAAAATCGCTGGGTTTTGGTTGCGGATATATTCGGTTATGGACTCTTTAAAAACAGAAGTGATATTTAAATTAAGCCACACCCTAATTCATGTTACATGCGTTTTTATTTTTTACATATAAAGGGGATATCAGATTAATCCTTTATCTATTAAATTTGTTTGCAACCTTGTTCTAGACTGACCTGTGCACGTGGTTCCATCGTCAGTCAGTCCATAGCCCGCTTCGCATTGGCCGCATGTCACGAGACCCGCGTTGGTCGTGGCGCACCCGGTGGCGCAGTTAGCGGGACAATCTGAACCGAAGAAGTTTAAAAAGACATATGAAATTATGTGTGTAAATATATATACACATATCAACCAACATAATCTGCGAACATGCACATGTGGAATTGCCTGCAACCGTTCCTAAATTCAAACAAAAATATATTGGATGCTCTGTAGTTTCTTTGAATTTCGCAGCGACCACAGAAAATCCACAAAACCCGACCCCACAATAAGGATATTAACTAGTAAATGAAACAGAATGATTTCTATAAATTAACTTGCAGTGCATTTCGTTATAATTTTCTCGTGACATCATAAATCGAGTGGACCAAACGAAAGTGTAAAGCCCACAAGTGAATTCCAAGATGATGAATGGTCAGAACATGTAAGTTATTTTGGAATTTCGCAATTATTGTACTTTCGAGTTCAATGTCCATATCACTTTCCCTAACTGGTACCAGGTTACTATGAACAAATTATATTTAAATAATTAATTGCAATAACTATAATCCACCTACCATCACATGTACTTGCATCCGGTCTGAGCACACGGTCGCCGTCACATGCGGTACACGTGACCGTATTCGCGTTTCCGGCCACAGTGCACGTGGAGCAATGCGTCACCGTCCCGTCGCAATCTATATAGAAAGATAAGAGAATATTATCTACTATTTTCAATATACTTTAACTATAAAATGAAATTCAAATTTAAATTGTATGTAGAGCGTGTCATCATCGTCCCAGATGAATGTTGTATTTAAAATCATCTATTTTTACCATGACGACGTTTTGATAATCGAGTATACATTATGTTTATGCGTTACAAGAATATTTATAGCATCTCGTCGAGTAAAGCTTTTGTTGGCACGCATCGATTTCTAAAAATTATATAAAATCAAAACAAACAAAAAGGGGGGGGCAACGAAGACCATTCTAGGTATCATTAGATCAAAACGTATTATTTTAATATTTTGTTTTCATATTCTGTGTTACATGAAATTCGCATTATGCTTTTTTTATCAATAGACCTTTTTGATTATCCGTCCGGAAATACTTAAACGGGTTTTTCATTGCTGACTCATTAATATTGTATTCTTGTTAACGACTACTGGTGACCACATGAAAAGGAATTTTCATTTTATATTATGACTTATCTATTATAGTATGCTGTTTTCTGGCCATGTTTTATAAAATGTAGATTTATGACACCCACTCAATCTAATAAATTACAAAAAAGGAATACGTTGATGTTTGTTTTTAAAATCATAATCGTTTATTTTTTTATTGTTGTGTGTTTTGAGTATTTACCCACTTTTTCGCTTATTCACTGAGTTAAGAGGCTTCATTTGTTGAACTGAGGCGCATATTGACATAAGATCAAACGCGCCGCCCCCGCCCCCTTTGCTTCCTACAGCAAGTACAATTGGTAACCCTGATTCCTTTTATCCTGGTTAATTTTATGCAGATTTTAAGCAGGGTTCGGAAGTGAGTTTGAATAATTTGGGCACACCCTTAGCAAAACAGCCGACACACCCTCACACCCCGATGGGTTCTTTACTAAAGTACTATAATACTCGCATATTGATAATAAACCCAGTTTTTTTTTAAATATCATAATCGGGGAGATAACTTCTGACTTACCCTCACAGCCCGATCCGTCCTCCCTTAGTCCGTAGCCGGAGTTACATGACAAACACGTTTCCACGACGTCATCATCGCCCGTTTCATCACCTTCGCACGTCGCACAGTTGGTGATCGTATTGCAGGCTGAAAAAAAATAGGGACAAAAATAGTAATCAACAAATATATATTATATATTTTTTTAAACTGTACAGGTGTTTCGGCTGCGCCTCGGAACTGTACAATATTTTAATTAATGGACCTCGTACTTTATCCTATACATATAGATATTTTTGCTATTTTCTATCTGTTTAGCTGTCATTTTTTATTTATAGCATAGTTTTATAAATAATTTAAAATCTTGAGTTGATCGACCAGATAATTTGCTAGATGGGACGTATTTCTCAGTCCCTTTATAGATTGAACTTGTTATAGATTTTACTACATTCATACATTTATATATCAAGGCTAGCTTTCCCTAACTGTTCGCACAATCGAACAGTCTACTCAGGCAACCTGACACCCTACTAAGATTTCTACTAGGTAAGATCCGACCGAAAAACGGCCTCCGTAAGGGACATTTTCTTCGATTTATGCTTTCACGACCCCAAAAGACCCCCCTAAATACCTGTGCATTTAGTATGGTCCGCCTTCTTTCCGTATCCGGGTTGACAAGTGGAACACTCTTCGACAGCGCCCGCATTCGTACTGACGCAAGTCAAGCAGTTGGCTATTCCACCCGGGTTAGCGTCGCAGTCTTAAGAAAGAGATAAACAAATGATTTTTTTTTGGCTATTAAGAAAGGTTTTGAGTAAATGTGTATCATCATGAAAGGGTTGAGTAAATGTGTATTGTAATGACATGCAGTAGGATGAATATTTCAAAGCAGTTTAAGTTTCACATCGACTATATTATATCGACTATTATGTTACAATCAGTTTACTGTTATGTAGACTACATTAATATGGTCGGAATTATAACTGAATGATATGATACTATTCTCACGAAATAAAATTAACTGCACTTTTGCTACATTAGCCATTTTAAATTTGACTTTTACCCGCACACACAGCACCATCCGGACTGATAATCCCGTTTTT
Source organism: Hydroides elegans (assembly GCA_001703475.1). Classification (NCBI taxonomy): domain Eukaryota; kingdom Metazoa; phylum Annelida; class Polychaeta; order Sabellida; family Serpulidae; genus Hydroides; species Hydroides elegans. The sequence continues at coordinate 8,330 of LQRL01187067.1, forward strand.
TTTTGACAAATGGACAATCAGCTCAGCCTAATAATAAATACAGCTTTTGGAATAAGGGCCTTTAATGTCATAATGAATTTCCTTTCTTACCCGCGCATACCGCGCCATCCGGACTGAGTCCATATCCAGTGTTGCACGCCGTGCAGGTTGCCGTGCCAGTCGAGTCCTCGTCCGTGCACGTCATGCACTGCGCAGCTGCACTGCTGCACGCTATTGGGGTTTGAGAAGATAAAGAAGGCAATAAAGTCGTCTAAACAATGAATTATTGTGGTGATCTTAAGTTTTAAAGTATCTGATTCTATTCTTGATGCATATTAGGATTTCCTTTTCATCTAGTTAATTACACTCGCATTTACACAGTGTTTACATAACTAAATATCAGGTATATTCTAACCGGGTAAGAATACGTTTTGTGTTGAAATCCCTAAATTGCTTTTGGCTATTTCCATGTTAAGTGCTATTTCTGAAAACCCCTGGACCACCTTATATAGATTCTATAGCTTGTTTCCCCCTTAACATGTAAAGCTGGTGCCATATCCCCATAGAGCGTTTTCGGTTATGTACCCTTAACAGGTTAAACATTTACAACCCCCGTTCAGTGCTTATTTATTATTTATTGGCGCCCAAACTGATCAAGATCTACGACTTACTTATTTAATCAATTAAGCTTCTTCCTCCTACCTCTACAGCCGGTGTCATATCCCCTTAGTACATTTCCCGTGCCACACTCTTAAGGCGAGATAGGTTTTTCTTTAATGATATCAGTCCTTTTTTATGTTTAGGTCTATAGCTTCTTCCGCTTTGCCTGTAACCCGTTCCATCTCCCCTCAAGGCGTTTCCAACACATGCCATTAAACACATAAACCATTGGTACCCCCGTTTTATATATTATTTATTGGCTCAAAAATGTTCAGGATCCATATCTTACCTATCTAATCAATAGCTTTTTTTCCTACCTGTGCATCCGGTACTATCTCCCCTTAGCGCATTTCCTGCGCTACATGTCAAACACGTGACAACACCAGCGTTGGTCGTTGTACAGGAAGTGCATTCTTGGGTGATGGTCGAGGTCACAGAACAATCTGGAAAATACCGAATAAGCTTAGATAAACTAAGGACAACTTCAAAACAGTTGAACGATTATATTTTTTTCTTCAAAACAATGAGGCTCTGATTACATCAAAATTGATAGTTCCGAATTTTACTGTTTTCGTTAAGGGGAATCGCAAGGAACGACCGATTATAATTGAAAATTTATCTTATAGTCCCACAAAGAAAATAATGAAAATCACAGCCAGTGGTCTCAAAATTGCCTGTTTTATTAAATCGGGGCAGAACAAGTTGTTTTTAAATGTTCTCGGTAAGAGTTTCTAGTTTACCTTGCATTATGAATGTTTTATGGAGTACATAGACTTCTATTGACTTGTCTTACACTTAAAATATACTTAATAACTTTAAAACTTGACTGTAAAAATATATGATTTCTGTCCATTGCGCTTAACATTCCAGGCGGCTCATCGACCATTCTCATCTTCTTAACTCACTCTAAACCCATAAAACACGATAGAACAAAACGTCGCGTAAAATCTAATTTCAGTCCAATATTTCACTGGCAAAGACTGTTCATCTTCACACCAAACGCACTTATATTTTATAAATCGTGTTTCATATCTCACCGACACATGCGGACTGGTCCGGTTTGAGGGCGTAGCCGCTGTCGCAAGTCTCACACTCGTCCGTCAATCCATCCACGCAGTCCAGGCAGTTGGATACAGCGCAGGTCGTCGTGGCTGTGGAAAAAGACAATAAACATGAATTAAATGTGATGGTCCCGATTCTTCTTAACTCTTTACCTTAACCTGAAATTACTTTGACATTTGTTTAGTGAAGTGAAAAATGTCAGACCTGTTTTGGAATAAGATTGGAATAATCATATAAGCGGCAAGCTGAATTTTCTCATGATGAAAATATACTCTGTCGCTTATTGTAAACTCCTGTGCACGGACGAAATTTCAGACTCAATGAGATTTTTCGAACGAAACTTTCCAACTTGATTTTGCAATAATAAATAATAATGATAACATGCTTATGCTTCTCATCTTAAATGTATGCCAAATACGTAAATTCATGTTATCTGTGCCATAGATAACGGCGTAACATCTATTCTTAACCTTGAAACTTGCAGGTATTTTGCCTCAATTTGATTCGCACATATTGAGTGTCCATATACATTGGTGAAATGATTGCGACCCCAATTTCTCCCGCGAAAATAATATCGCAAGTTTTGTATAAAAAAATCTAAGGAATTAATCCCTGAACTCAGACTAACTGTTAAAAACACACATTTTAAAGAATCGCCCAACACCTACCAAGCGCTAATACTGTGAACTGCAACCGGCCAAGAGTTTTAATAAACGCCTCTCAGACGGCAAAACAACTAGCCAAATGTGAGAGAATGTTTATCCACTCACTTTTTCCATATCTTTACATACATTAATTTCATACAAAAAATATCACAAAAAATGCACATAAATCTTTCTTTTTAATCAATAGGTTTTCCATATTAGTTATGCGATTAACTATGAACCAATATATGAACAACATTGACACTACCCATACCCTTGTGATCTTATAAGAAGAACGTACAAAAACGACTTTCCGTAAAAAAAATGTTACAAATACAGTAACAAATAGTTTAATCGCTACTCAATACTTTCCGGTTATAACCTAAATAAATAAATAACACACTTATTTGTTTTGGATTTTATTGATCGCCAGAAAAACAATTCCTTTCAGAATATCATTATGAAAATATATGCGATTATTCAAAGCTAACTACAATAACTAAAATCATAAATGCAACTAATAACATATGCTTTATAAAATTGAGAATTAAAAAGTCTTATCGCGATTTCCTTGAAAATGTGACACAATTGAATAATAAAACACTGTAGAAAGCATTGCACTTTTCTTTAAGCTGTCCACTGAAGATATCAAACATTATCCCTGATGCTTTTTTCTTCGATTTCAAAATTCCAAAAGCTCCCCTTCGTGTTTATCGCCCTGAAACTAACAAAACAGTAAAATAGGAAATATGAAAATAATCGATATTGATTTTTATTTACTTTAATCAAATATACAATCCTTAAAATGAATCAATTCAAATCAACCTTATTTTAAGAGGTCTTCGTTAGGGATAGGTCGGGGCCAATTTTTCGGCCCCGGGGCCCCGTGACTCAAACCCCGCCCGTCGCGGGTCCCGTCGATACCCTGTCTTTTAATGTAACACCGAGCCTTGGCATAATTTATATTTTAAATAATAAGATTTCTTTGCAAGATCAGAATTGTGAATACATTGAAAACACAATTATCCAAGATCACTGCATAAATAGATGCATAAATAGGGTCAAATGTGAATAATTGATATATTTTTGTTTATTTTTGTGTATTTGAATGATTTTGATTTATTTAGGCATCCTTGATGAAGTTAAAAGTAAAGGTCATTAAAGAGGACGGGGCCCCGGTCCGTGTACCTACCGTCCATTTGTTATTTCGAGATGAAAACAAAACACGAGAAACGGAAAATAATGCTAATTCATCTCAAATCTAAACATAAAATACAGCATACCTGTGCAATCAACTACTTTGTTTAACGCGCATTAAGTAGCACAAAGCAATTATACGACTTGACTGCTATTCAGTGTTAAAACGCGAAAAATCAATATACGACTTCATATACCGAAAAGGGTTTGCTTTTTCCTTTTTCGTTTTGTGTGCATGAGCATTAAGAATGAAAAAAGGGGCGGCGCCACTGTCGCGCACATGTTTAAACCACGTGGTTTTGTTTTATTTTGACTAAAACAATGCATGTGTTATAATTTCTTGTATACATATATTTGAAGGCGATTTCTATAAATAATTATTACGATATAAACAAACACCACGTGATTCCCGCGTGTTTTCGACGGTGGCGCCTCTCCTTTTTTGTATCATGTACATTTTGTTCAAAGAAGCAAACAGGAAAAAGCTTTTTCCTTTGTTGTTCTTTATGCATTAAACACTCAATCTCGAAAAGGTTTTGTGTTTTGCTTTTTCCTTTACACATACCAAGAAATTGACATCAAAAACGTTTTTTATATCAAGTACCATGTCTAAAAAATCGAATGGACGGTAGGTACACGGACCGGCCCCGGGGTCAAATTTCGTCCCGGGGCTGAACTTTCATTGACCGGGCCTCGACCCATCCCTAGTCTATGTGTACCAAAGAGGATATCTAAACTTGGATATGCATGCACATGTGTATTTCAATAAATAAGTTTATATGTCAATCAAAAACGATCCAGGTCGTGGCTACAGTAAACAAGCGGTTTTTATCACCAGTCGCGATTTTCACGTTTATGAAATCGCACAGAGGGATAATGGTGGCGCTTAAAATTGTATTGAGATTTCACAAACAAGCAAAAAACGCGATTAGCAACAAGAGTGCAAAGTGGCCATGCCTTTATGTATGAATACACATTATCTTAACTAATCGTTTTAGATACAAACTGTACCAACACAGTTTTCCATGAGAAATTAATTTGATAGTTTGTTAGCATAAGTGCGTGGCCAGACAGGGAGCGTCGAGCGTTATTGGGTGGCCAGACGGGGAGCGTCAAGGAGCGTTAATTTGCCCTTTAAAAAGTGTTGTTATTCGTTAAGTTAGGGCATTTCAATTGTCTTAGGTTCATTATCCGATTTACTGACAAGGAGTGTTGAGTATTTGTAGGGAAACATACAGAAAATCAAGGTCTTTAATCCTTTGTTTATTGCGAAAACGACATATTCATAACAATATTTTAAATGTCAAACACATATTGTCGTGTGCCCGACGCTTGCCGTGTGGCCACCTTGTTTAGAGCGTTAATCAAAACTTGGCTAAGTCCCACAAAGAACATATAAGACCAATACCGCTGACGCTCCTTGACGCTCCCCGTCTGGTCACGCACTAAAACATTTGAAAAGGCTTCCCGTGTGACCAGGTCTTAAAGGGACACACTTACCTGCAAATGCGAGCACAAGGACGAAAACGGCCAGTGCCAGAATGACTATAAGTATGGTCACAGTGAGCGCATCGGAACTATGGAATGTTTTCTCGGTGCTCTTTTGCTGAGACGAACCTTCCACCTGATTAAAATATTAGACATGATAATAAAGTTTGCTAGGGTTATATGATTAGGGTTATATGGTCATTCTAGAATCAACAAATTCTAAACAAGATATGAAAAAGTGATTTTATTTGATTGGGCGCGCATCAGGAAACTAGTAAACCGGAGCTTGTTTATATATAATATAATACCGCATGGGCACAAACTTTTTTTCGATAACTTAAAAGAGTATCCGTCGTCGGCGCCTCTCTCCCTCTGAATCCGCGCCTGTTCATTTATTTGTCATAGCGAAGATAGAGATAATAATCACATGTATAATTCGATATAGCATCAACTCGATGATCACCTTTACAATTTCAAATTCGTAGTCCTTCAAAAAAATATCGCCGTCCAAGAGATACAAGTCTCTTCTCCATGCATCGGTTGGTCTCCATGGCATTTTTCCCCAGGGAAAGATAACTTTAATCGCATAGTCCACGTAGCCGTCCCGTATGCGTTTGTTCGCACCCATACCTATAAGTGAAAGAAAGTGAATATATAGGGCAAGACTGTACGAACAGTGTTTGAAATGTATGCTTTGTGTGTACTTAATAATTATATATTAAGCGGCATGGTTTTTAAAACCGCAACGAGTGGTTTTGGTTTTCCATAAGGATTTTATTGCAAAACTGCATTGAATTGAGGTATGACAGAGGATTTGAAAACATTCAAAATACGTTCAAAATGTTCAGAGGACATGTAGAAAAAAAAACATATATTTCTTTGAAAATAAGGTCCAAGTAAGAATATCTATGAAACAATATTATTTGTAACTTGTATATGTGAAGGCGTTGAAATACGCTCAAACGTTCAAAATACAAGAAACCAATTTATATACAGAATGCAAATCATCTAAATAGATCACACATACCATTGACAGGTTAATTACAGGTGTATTTGCAAGTCTTTCGTATGAGTCCTATTTTCTTAGGAATCATGTTCAAAATTATCAAAGGTTCAAAAAACATTAATTGACATACATATTGTAAAATAATTGAACATTTCTACATAAGATATTCGTTGTTATACAACCTCAAAAAATATTAAAAGTGATGTAATATTAACTATATTTTTAACCTTTGAACATTTTTAACGTATTTTGAACATTTTCGAACATTTCGATTCCTTGGACAAGAGTGTTGAAAACACCATTTGTTTTGATAAAAAAGAACAAACAATGATCACAACAACAAGAATCTTGACTATGAACCTGAATTTTGCCTAAATATAAATGTTTAAAATATGTTCTTGGGAGAATTCACCCCAATTATTGATGGCAATGGCTCTTTTGCCGCAGGTCGGGTCCAGCTTAGTGAAGTACACCCCTTCACCAAACATTACATCGCGAGTGTATTTATTTAGTTTCGATGCCCTGATCATCTTAGAATTGCTGAAAAAGAAAAGTCAAATGTGAATAAAAAAGCTTTTGATTACAATTAAGGTATTCAACAAAACGTCACGGATATGTTGAAACATCTTCTAAATAATGCTTTTATCCTATTATGGGTTATCATGTACATGTAGCGCATCACGGGGGTGAAACATCACAACAGCGGTTTTTGCTGGATTCTGTGCTTTTTGATCTAAAAAAACCGGTCTGGTTCGGAGACACAGGTCTTTCTCTGTGCTCTTATGGTTTTTTAATAGTTTCATTCAAAATACCATATTTAACAATTTTTAAAGACCTTTTCACGAATGCAATTTATTATTATGATATGGTTAACCATCCACATTGATCTCCTGAATTGTTATATATTTTTAACGCTGTAAATCTCCAAAATCAATGTTACAATTAAAATGATCATCATCTCTATTAGAAAATAGGCTATCACGATTCAATTACTTTAAATAATCTTTCTTTAGGATACTTAATATATATATATATCTCCTTTTAAAAATTCTAAAAGAATTTAAACCATTATTGTTTTTGGAGTTGAAGTTTTTTTTGTCATCGTAAATACAACGGACCGGTTCGGTGCTCTTTTCTACTACACTGGTCTGGACCTGTAGTGCAACCGAACAATTCTGTGCCTTTTAACCATAGATTTACCATGTGTTCACTTTGTGTTTTTTGCTATAATGTTACAAATGCATGCAATTAATAGCCACAAGCCCTGTTTTTAAATAATCTGCTTATCTTTTCGCTTACAGCTGATAAATATATATCATTATTGCCATGTTAAGGCTTATCTGTGTTGTATAAAACTCATATTATATGTCATTATTATAGAATGAGTCCTCCTTACAATAAACAGAGGTAGATATGTAAACTATAACAAAATAAAATTAATAAAATTCATAATTCATTGTATTCAACGAATTATCACACACATATATAAAATTAGAAGGTCAGTCACCTTGGATCCCCCGTGAACTTAAACAATTCGTCGATGCACAATGGTGAGTACCTCGGAAATAACGAACTAATTTGCAAACATATCGAATATGAAAAAAGAACGTTTTAGGAGAGGACACATTATATCATTAATACAAAAGAATTCGACAATTTATGCCTGAGTTTTGTTACTTCTTTACATTAAAACATAAAAGGTGATGTTTTGTGGTATTTCTCACGTCTTTCTCTCGACGTCTTTCTCACAACGTCTTTCTCTCGACGTCTTTCTCACAACGTTCTTTTCACAACGTCTTTTTTCACAACGTCTTTGTCACATCGTCTTTTAACAACGTCTTTCTCACAAAGACTTTCTTACAACGTCTTTCCCACAACGTCTTTCTCACAACGTATTTCTCACCCCGTCTTTCTCACAGCGTTTTTCTAGCAACGTCCCACTTACAACGTATCTCTCAGAAAGCCTTTCTCACAAAGTCTTTCCCACAATGTCTTAACCATAAAGTTTTCCCATAACATCTTCCTCACAACGTCTTTTTCGCAACGTCTTTTTCACAACGTCTTTCTCACGACGTCTTTGTCAAAACGTCTCTCTCGCAACGTCTTTCTCACAACGTTCTTTTTACAACGTCTTTTTAACAACGTCTTTTTCACATCGTCTTTTAACAACGTCTTTCTAACAAAAACGTTCTTACAACGTCTTTCCCACAACGTCTTTCTCACAATGTATTTCTCACCCCGTCTTTCTCACAGCGTTTTTCTCACAACGTCCCACTTACAACGTCTCTCTCACAAAGTCTCTCTCGCAAAGTCTTTCCCACAATGTCTTAACCATAAAGTTTTCTCATAACATCTTCCTCACAACGTCTTTTTCACAACGTCTTTTTCACAACGTCTTTCTCAACACGTCTCTCTCGCAACGCCTTTCTCACAACGTATTTTTTCACATTATATCATTAATACAAAATAATTCGACAATTTATGCCTGAGTTTTGTTACTTCTTTACATTGAAATGGAAGGTCATAATATGTTGTGGTATTTCTCACGTCTTTCTCTCGACGTCTTTCTCACAACGTCTTTCTCTCGACGTTTTTCTTACAACGTCTTTTTCACATCGTCTTTTCACAACGTCTTTTTCACATCGTCTTTTCACACCGTCTTTCTCACAGCGACTTTCTTACAACGTCTTTTCCGCAACGTCTGTCTCAAAACGTCTTTCTCATCACGTTTTTCTCACAACGTTTTTCTCCAAACGTCCCACTTACAAAGTCTCTCTCACAAAGTCTTTCTCATAAAGTCTCTCTCATAGCGTCTTTCTCACAACGCACTTTTTCACAACGTATTTTTTGCAACGTTTTCTCACAAGGCCTTTCTCACAACGTCTTCCTCGACCAAATTTTATTTATCAAAATCGACGAGCTCTACTTTGGTTCTTTCATTAGATGCAGCCATTTCGACTGCTCGATTTATGATAGATCGAGATGAAACCTTGATGAGGCACGACTTCAGACCTTGGTATATACGAGTTATAAATTTGAAAGCTCTAGCTCAATAGCTTTATATCAAACTCGCGTGGACAAAATACCACATATCAAACAGGACAGATGGACGGACAAGCTCAACCCGCTATCCCTCCGTTTTACTGGGGATAGGGGGTTGGAATGTTGGGGACGGATTTGGAACATATTTTAGGAACATATTTTAGGAACATGTTTTTTTGATCGCGCCTTAGGGGCTCGCATATTAACTAACTATTGTCATTGTCAAGCACCAGTTTTGTAAAGGTCACTTTCAATTTGGTTCCGGGAAACACAATCAAAGACTTGTCACCCGGAAAAAAACAGGAAAAATTATGTGTCTATAAACAAAAAAAATCGTCTGATGGGTCAAACTGAAAATCCCGCACAAAAATTTCATAATCCCGCAGTATTCTGAGTAAGGTGCGGGATTTCCCGCACTTTTTAAAATTTGCAGATACAGACGTGTATTTATATATAAACGACGTCAAAAAAATAATGGACTAATAGACGGATGGTCCGACGGACACCCCGAATCTATAGGCCCCAACCGGTGGGTTGGTGCCTAAAAGGACACATCTTCATGTTTGGAAATTTCATCTGAGCCCAATATAGAGTCTTTAGGTCAATATGTTCTCGAGTTGTGGATTTTACATAGAAAGGTGATGGTCAAACGGACGGTAAATGGGCAGACGGCCCGACAGACAGACAGACGCACACCCAAATGCTTGGGTTCCAACTGATATATGATTTTTAATATATAGCCCATCGATTTAGTCATATCCAAAAGCAAAATACATCGTATTATTTCAACGGAAAGCACAGAATTGTTCCGTTGTATCAGGTTTAGGAACAGATCTGAACCGTTGTTACACAGAAATGATCCGTTGTATTTCACTAATTTGAATTACAATTTATAAACATTAATAATTGTTTAAAAAATTATAACACATGAGAAAATATTTTCAAATAGTGTAATGCACAATTAACACATATAAAATACGAATTTTCTCCTGTAATTATTGTGAATTATAACATTCGTAAAAGTTGTCACTAAACGTGGCTCAGTACCTTCCATGAGCATTATTTTTGTTTAATAAATGCTACCCATACTTTAAAAAATATATTATTCATAATTTGCAGCGAAATTTTTTCCCTTGCTCCATTTAAATCCGATTTTATTCACTAATTTGTGAAGATCATTGTCAAAATAACGCGAAAGCACAGAACCAGACCTGTGTCTCCGACCCAAACCGGTGTAATTTTAATTAAAAAGCACAGAATCCAGCAAAAACCGCTGTTGTGGTGTTTCATCCCCGTGGTGCACGCATTTCGAAACAACATAAGCTATTAAAAGCACCTTAGATACGCTTTGAGCGTCAATAGCTCTAAAACGGCAAATGCAATGCAAACTTTTTCTAGCGTTGCAAATTTCAAACAAAAAAGAAGTTTGATTTACAAAATATTGAATCATATTATAATTAGTGTAAAAGATATCAAATAAAACGAATTTCGTAATATTTTTCCTCATTTTCATGCAAGGAGCGTTTGGTGTCAACAGGTTCCTTTGTCTTTGAGTAGTAGAATTCTATTGATAAGTTAAGTGCTTTGTCTTTGAATAGTAGAATTCTATGAATTGGCAATGTGTTTGTGTCCTCAGGGAATCGCTTCTTAACGGCTAAGTGATTTATACCAATAGAAACTATAACATCTAAAATACGAGAAGTGGTCAAAGGACATACCATTAAACAGAGCGTTTAAAAGGAGAAAGGGATTTTACATGGATTATAAGATAAATTCCTTTCAAAATATATTTGACTTAAGGTTTAGATTATGAGATTAAATTTATTAAGAACCACATATATAGCCATACATACCGTCAAAAATGTAGTTTAATTGGGCGATTGCTGGGTCATGCTTACTTAAGTGTTACACCGGGCCCTTATTATTCACTCTGCTTAATTTTAACCTTACCCATTAAACCAGTGTTAACGGGTAGGCAAAGAGCTAAGTTAAATGTTGAGATCAGAGCGGAGAATATGGGTTCTGCTTCCAATTAATGCATGACTGAAACCTAAACGCTCATAGGCTATTGTTTTAATACCCCTTTAATCACTACGGTGTGAATCATTTATGATGCGACACATCTAATTGATTTTATGACTCTTTATAAGGTTCAATGCCAATATATAGCATACATGTTAAAATCAACCAAACCAAATTGTACGATACTCGATATACAACAATTCTACGTGTTGTGACATGACAGTTGGATAATTTGTGAATAGCACAACCTATTATAACTGTGCAAATGAAAAATCTATTCCATTTTACCCCCCCCCCCCTTAAATTTACAGCATTTA
>LQRL01187072.1:0-10810 GCA_001703475.1 Hydroides elegans
CCCCCCCCCCCCCCCCCCCCCGACCATCATCCCCCGGCGGTCACCCCTCCTGATAATGGGACGTGTAAACGAAACTGCAACCCCATGTTATAAATGTGTACAATGAATAAACGAAATACAGGAGATAAGGGTTATCGAAGAGTTAAGCATAGAATGCATTATTTCTTTTTTTAGATATAGAATATTTCATTATTTAACAGCTCGCGATGCTTTAGTAACAAAAATGTATAGCCAAACATCATGTTTTGTCTTAAATATCCTTTTACTCATCAAAGCTAACTATCGTCAAAACTCTGAAACGGATCGTTCCTAAATTGAAACCTTCATAAAAAGGCTCGCCAAAACTGGGTAACAAATTAATTACTTTTTGCTTATTTAAGCGGAATCTAGCAACTAATTTTTGCATGAGTGAAATGTCAATTGAAGTTTGCATCTTGTTCTGTACTTCCGCATTAAAAAAATGCAATTTTAGCAAGATATTGACTTGATACATGTATTTTAGTTGAATAAGTCTTTATTGTTATTAATAATGGGAGAAAATGGTTTTAGGCAAAACACATGTTGGAGAAATGAATGGTGTTCCTCATTGTAAATGAATAAACATTTTTACACGTAAAATAAAATCGCATGATGATTAAATATGTGATTTTTGGTCATGATCAGTAAAACTCGGTAACGAGTAGACAGAACCGGGTAACGAGTAGCCAAAACTCCGTCGCATGGGTAGGTAAAACTCTTTTTTCACAGTAGCACTATAGCCACAGTGGACAGGGTCTGCTATTATAGTAACGGTTGGGGGCACTTTGAGATATTGAAGTTAAGTTGATTTATAAAGGATTTATTCGTGAACTGATTTAAAATGTAGTGATCCGATGAAATTGTCCATGAGAGACACTTAAGATTATAACGGTTTTCAAGGTCTTCACCTTGAATTGAATATATGAATTTTAATATCTTCTTCAAATACAAAGGAGCATTACCAGTATACATTATTCGAAACAATCTTCTCTTTAAGCGGACCAATAACTCGACATTTTCAAGAAGGTATCGGCCCCTAATCATTCGCCAATGTACTTCTATCACATATCATATAATATGATCCAAATATCAAAATGAAATTAGAGCTAGATCTGACTAATGCCACCAATCTTGAGTGCATGCGATCGTAACCAAACCCTTGGTGACCGATCAGTCCAATCAAGGCGTCGTGCAAAAACGACGACAGCGCATGCTCATTATTAATTTCCGCCTCTCAACCTACGATTAATTTTCTCTGGTCACAGATCACCGCGACGTGATTTTGTGAACTCACAGCAAATGCGCTGACCCATAAACAACCTTGAGTGGAATCACTCCGACCGTCATGCAAAATTCAGGCTCTGTCCTCATTAACGGTTGTGGTGAAGTCCGGTTCGAGTACTATTGATTGACACAGGTCATGCGCAAATGTATCTCAGTGGGCCATTTCATTATGTCTTTTATTTGTCATACCTCAACCAGGATAATCATTATGCCAAGTCTTCAAGCTGTGCTTTCTATATGTAACATATTGAGACGAGTTTCAGATACAATATAATGCTGGTTGCATTTAGGTCCCATCTCGGTTGAGATATATATCAACGTAAAGCAAGTTCCAGTCCACCCACTCACAACCCTATTTAACAATATATCGCCCAATGAATGGTGAGATTCTCGAAAGGATATACAATTTTCGATCTTTAGGGTATTCAGGCGCCGAAATATATGATTGACAATAACTATAATGAATACATTCATGCAAATTCAGAAAATATTAACATTACCTTTCATATTCTTGGACGAAAATTGATCCTGAAATAGCTGTTTGAATGAAACAAATATCCAGGAATTCTTCTTAGGTAAGCAGTCCGACCAGTCGAAGAATGAAATAGTGTTATTTGAATATCCCAATACAACGACTATTGCTATAAGTATCACGATTTAATAGCCATGACATTAAAATAAGAATGAAGTCCTTTAACAGTAACAGCATACACTAGCCAAGCTACCACTATGAACTGCAGCTCAAACTTCAAACCATATTGAACTTGGCACATGTACAAAATCAGTGCTGATTTACGAGCATTTTACCAAGCCAATATTAACATAAACTTTTTTTTTCTGTTAATATGAATGTAAAAATGCTTAATGAATAATCAATTTATCGAGATTACTTTTAAGGGTAAAGTGACATTTCAGAACTCGATATGAGGAATCACTATTCTGATTTATGTATTCCGGATAACCAGAGGACCGGATGAAATAGTTGATCATAGTTTATATTTTAGTTTATCAAAGTCAAATGTATTCAAAATAGGAAATCATCCTCTAGTTCGTATACAATGTGTCAAATTTTCAGGGATATCAAAGTTATGTTTTATCACGTAAACCCAATATCATCACCCTTTTAAGTTTTTGATACAACTGAAACCATTGCAGTGACACAAAATCGTTTGGCGCAGCTTTCAATGATACACATTTCTCGATATCACAAGTGCTTTCCATAACTTAATTTACGCACTGATGAGAATTTAGCGCATTCACCTTTTTTGCAGTAAATACGAAGCGTCTCCTATCAGATTACACCCCGTTTAAAATTAATATATTCACAATGCACATTTGACCAGTTGTTTGTTTTATTGCACTTTATGAAATACATTCAATTGAAATAGTTTATATTATTCGTAAAACTCGTTAAAATCTATGATCAAATTAATCGCAGATGGTTGAAAACTTCGCTATAAGTTGAAACTTAAAACTTATTTCATTCATATAGTGTGGTGTTACCTTTTGCAGGTGTGTGAACATGTCGTTTTCTGTTATAACTGCTTAAAACTTAATCCGCATAAACTTCTATTTTTAGAGCATCTTGAAAAACGCAACTTCTGAAATTCTTTCGAAGTCCGTTTATATCTGTAAGCAAAAATGTTTTATTTTAACGCAACTCAAGTTTTATTCCTTTAATAATCTGCTTTCATTAGCATCCAAACATACATTCATTTTAGAATATTCAACATTGCTCTTATTATGGTTTCACTTTAGTCCGCATTGTGACTGCGCAACTGCTATGGACCCCAAAAGCTGACGATTCTGGGCGCTGCCATCAACAAAAGAGAGACAGAAAAAAATGTCACTGCGCCCAACTTGGTCCCAACTTGGTGCTGACCCAGTTTCTGCCAGGCGAATCAATGAGGGTGCAAACAAATAACAACCAGGACCAAACCAGGACCCTTTTTCCCCCTCCTCCCTTAATGGCACAAGATTGATGCCCAAGTAAAAAGGGCGCTGCATCTGGGAGGGAGGAGCACGTCCCCTTCTGTTCCCTTGTGATCTGTTGCCCTATGGCAATAGCGAAAACCCTCGAAAAATGGCACCGTTTCCCGATACAATGCGTAATACGTAATAAAATTACCCAATCCGCCTATAGCAAGAGATGACGCATAGAACTCATGCGAACAAGCTCATCTGAGATAGATTTTTACGACACATCTGGGTGATATCGCATTCTGAAACATGCACCATAAAGTTGTTTCGCGTTCAGCTCATGAAATGTTACTCACAATAACGAAAAAGTTGGTGAATCAATTTTCTTTGAATTTCGGGATTTCTTATTTTAGGTAAAGTGCCAACTTTCACGCCAAAGTTCAAGTAATTTTCCTTCATTTGACTCAATATTTGTTTTTCGTGTCCGTGCGGATGGTCATTTCCAGTTTGCTTACATATAAGATTGATCAGCTGATTGACCCTCTAGCGCCCTGATTGGACAACACATGGAGGTGTGTCACTTCATTCCCGTGCCACACCAGAGAATACGAAAGTGCAGGTGTACTGCGCAGTGTCATTAAATGGTGCGTCAATGGCATGAACATTTATTTTGGGTGAATAGAGAGATATACAATGGGACAAAATTAATGCGACCTTCTAGGAATAATCGTATGCGTTTTGTATATAATGCCGTTGTAATATCATTTAATTTCCATTACAAATAAACAGAAAGCTTTTCACAAAATATTGCATTTTTAAAATGAGTCCTAGATCCTTTAATACATTCATAGGACTTCTACAAAAAAAGTTTAAACTTCATTGTGTGAAAAAGCGTTATCCTCCATCTATGAAGTGAAATAACAAATTGTTGATATGTAACTGCCATGTTGCAGCTTATCTAACAGAACCAAAAGGCGGGGACCGGGCAATTTTTGCAAACCTTGTCATGCCATGTTGTGCATCTTTTTTCGACGCAACAAGAAGCCGTTATATTGATATTCGACCTTGCGTGCGTTTTTAGACAAACTGATAACGCGCTGCTAACGTAATTGAATCTATTAAAATTATGTCAAGACCCTTGACATTTTATATTAGTTTAGAATATCACAAAACACGCGAAGCTCTTCCATCCTTTTTAACAAGATAAAGTAGTTTCTGGTGATTGCACCACAATCGCGTTGAATAATGAACGCATTCAAAAATTGAATTTTAACATTACAATTGCCAAAAGTAACTTATATTGTTATCAGACATGCGTCAGATATCTAATTGTATGCATCGTAAATCAAATGCACAACCTGCGTGCGTATCCTCTTTTAAAAGCTAACCATTCGTAAAAAGACTGGTTGCAAATAGGGTACTTGAAGTTTACTGAGGTACAAGATATTGACATACCGGTATATTCAGCATCTTTCACTGTAAACGGCATCTGCAACTACAGGGTCTCGTACATTTAAGTATTAATTCAATCAAGTATTTAGCAGCGACATGTTCCATTATGATAATGAGTTCTTAGCCATGGTACACGACGTCTAAAAATGTGAGACGATGAGCACAACTTAAATCAGATTGGAAGCTAATTAACGTATATCTATGTCCAGCTAATGCAAGGCCCGCCTCCAATCGTTCGTAACCAGAAAAAATGCCAAAATGGAACAAAAAAAAATAACGAGGCGAAATGCAAGCAGCATCACAATGTCCTTTTTGAAGCAAAAACTGTGATATTAACCATTTAAAATAGCAAAACAACACTTAAATACTCGGTTGTTATTAGGGCTGTGTCGGGTATCTCGGGTAGTCGGGTACCCGACACTCGCTTCGGGTACCCGAACTCAAATTTCGGTTCGGGTACCCGAAATGTTGCATTATGGGAAAATGGAAACCTGATGTTTTCTCATTTATTTGGTATCTTAAGAGCAGATTGAAATTGTTCTATCATCAAAGCTTTCAGTGAGATTGTGTATATGTGAGTTATATGATTTAAATGCATATGATATCAGATTAATAGACCAACAGTATCCATCGAAGGATATCTGGGATATATGTGGTCTTTCGAAATCCAAACTGAAAATACACGTATAACTAATTTCAGGCATAGTAGAGATCTTGATAGTACAAAACCCAAGATTCAATAACCACTCTTTATCCCCCGTGAAAACGAGGGGATATAGGGTTGAGCTTGTCCGTCTGTCCGTCCGTCTGTCCGTCCGTCCGTCTGTCTGTCTGTCCCGCTTGAGATAGGGTACTTTGTGCACGCGAGTTTGGTATGAAGGAGTTGAGCTAGAGCTTTGAAATTTTATACACGTATTAACCAAGGTCTGAAGTCGTGCCTCGTCAAGGTTTCATCTCGATCGGTTGCAAATTGTCGATTCTGGAGCACTTTAAAAATTGTCGATTTTAAACTTTTTTTTCAGATGTTAAGTACTTTGTGCACGCGAGTTGGGTATGAAGGAGTTGAGCTAGAGCTTTTAAATTTTATACACGTATAAACCGAGGTCTGAAGTCGTGCCTCGTCAAGGTTTCATCTCGATCGGTTGAAAATTGTCGATTCTGGAGCACTTTAAAAATTGTCGATTTTAAACTTTTTTTCATATGCCAAGCACTTTGTGCAGGTAAGTTTGGTATGACGCAATTAAGCTAGACCTTTCAAATTGTATTCTCGTATAAACCGAGGTCTTAATTCGTGCCTCGTCAAGGTTTTATCTGGATCGGTTGAAAATTGTCGATTTTGGACCACTTTAAAAATTGTCGATTTTAAACTTTTTGTCATATGCCAAGCACTTTGTGCAGGCGAGTTTGGTATGAAGGAATTGAGCCAGAGTTTTTTAATTTAATACACAAATAAACCAGGGCCTGAAGTCGTGCCTCGTCATGGTGTCATCTCGATCGGTTGAAAATTGTCGATTTCTGAGCAAGTTAAATTATATATTTGTTTCGCTGGCCTCGTTTTTCCAACTGGTCTCGTCAGTCCTAGAGATGTCTTCAGAAAGAAGTGAGTGATGATGCAAGATGTTACTCTGTTTTTCTTTCATCACATGATCTTGTTTATTCGCAAAATAGTTCGTTATTACCAACGTTAATTATAGTAAAAACTGACCATCCTGCATCCACGAATTGTGGAAGTTCACGGGGGATCCAAGGTCACTGACCTTCTAGTTAGTCCGAAAATCAACATTTTTCGTAAAATCACCAAAATTCAAATTTTAAAAAATCAAAAAGGGCGGCTTCAATATATGTCCTATCCTTATGCCAGAGGAAAATTAAAATCAACTGAGGTTTAGAAATTCAGACTAAGTCTAAAAGTAAACATTTTTCGAAAAATCGCTGAAATTCCTATTATTTTCAGGAAAAAAAATAACACGCCCAAAACAGCTACAATATATATTCTTTCTGTATGCGAAAGGAAACAGGCATCCGAGATTCAAAGTTTCAGTCTATGCAAAACATTCTTTATCACGAATAATTGTCGATTAAAAAAAGTGGTCAAAAGAAATATCTTTCTAAAAACGACTTTCTTACGTCTTTCCCACAACAGCTTTCTCATAACATCTTTCTCACAACGTCTTTGTCATAACGTCTTTCTTGTAAGCGTCTTTCTCACAACGTCTTTCTCACAACGTATTTCTCGCAACGTCTTTCTCACAACGCCTTTCTCACAACGTCTTTCTCACAACGTTGCCCTTACATATTCGTCCACACAACGTAGTCCTCACAACATCACAATATACGCGTAATTTTCCTGTGTTGTACACATATCCCAATATATCTCAAATTTGCTTAAGTTCAGACCCCGTAATTTCTACAGTTTTTGGTCGATCAAACTGAAACCTCGACGTTGCACATCTGCAATATATATTTTTTGACTGTGTGAAGCTTCAGAACCGTAGGACAAAGGCTTTATACCAAAGTGCTGCGGGCAAAGTGCTGTATATATAACCGAAAATATCTCAAATTCCTCTGAATTTAGACCCCTGTTATTTCGACATTTTCTGGTCAATCAAACTGAAACCTCGACATTGCACATTTGCAATATATATGCTGTCACTGTATGAAGTTTCCGAACCCTAGGACAGATACTTCATACCAAAATGCCGCGGACAAAGTGTTGTATAAATATCCCAAAATATCTCAAATTCGTCTGAGTTCAGACCCCGTTTTTTCAGCATTTTTTGATCGATCAAACTGAAATCTCGACGTTGCACATCTGCACTTTCTTTCACTGTGTGAAGTTTCAGCACCCTAGGACAACGGATTCATGCAAAAGTGCCGCGGATAAACAACTGTACCTCAAATGTTAACAGACGGACAAACTGACAGACGGACGGACGGAATGGGGGATAGCAATAGCCCTCAGCCAAAATGGTTGGCTGGGGGCTAAAAACAATTGAGGAATAACCGAGATCTCGTCTGTTTCAACCAAATATAAAATCAAGTTGGAAAATCACCATGCTTTTAATAACCAGGTTTTGCCAAATTCGCCAAAAATCCTATTTATTTTTTAGAAAATCAAATTATTAGTCCTCCACTTCGCACGAAGGACTAATAAACATAATATATTTGTTTATTTTACAATAGATTATAAAATAACAGCATATCCAGTAGGTTTAATGTAAATGAGAGCCTAAGGAAATCATGTTTTGAGAACTTCGGGTCGGGTATCGGGTCGGGTCGGGTATTGACTTCGGGTGTTCGGGTAGCAAAATACCCGACCCGACACAGCCCTAGTTGTTATGCGATTGATGAATGGAAATGAACTGCAAAGCAACACCTGTTACACTCTTCATGCAACTCGATCTGACAAATTCTTTTCAAACACAGCCAATGAAGCTCGAATTTGGCCCATTTTACGCTGTTATATGTAACATACCCATTATCGATGTTACAAAATGAACGAGTATATTGAATACGTTAAGGACCTGATCAGAAAGGTTATTATATTCTATGAAGGCATAATACAATGATTTTTTAATCAAGTTATTTTTTAAATCGAGTCACGGGGTGTATAAACAATAACAACAGGTAATTGATAAAGCTATCTAGATGTTAATGATTAACCTCATTTATTATCATACAAAGGCTTCTTAAAAATAGAAAGCTTGTATTTTCTTTGTCTTTGCATTCTTATTGCGTATTAGTTTACTCCTTCAATTTTTGCCTAAGAATAAACACATTTATATTTATCTCAAATATTCATCAGTGGAGCCTTTTAGTTTTATTCTTTTACCGGAGTAATCATGAATGTGGACTTCGGAAAATAGTTTTGATTAGCGGAACACAAAATATCAATAGAAATAATGTTAAACGAACATAACCTCGCGATATAAAAGTAAGCTCCACGAAATTCCTTAAAGTGAAAGTAGCCAGTGTTATTATATTATTCTGATCCATTTCATGTAAGCAACCATGTTTTAGTGAAGAGTGATGTGACAGCTAAAGCCCCATCCAAGGGCTTTTACCACTTACCGAGCAGCTTCATAAATTATGCAGTCTAATATATTAGGCGCTTCCTATTTTACGGGAAATTTTCGGCCATTTTTATCCACTCACTCCACTGATTGCTATCATCATTCATTAGAACATTTCCGTTTACAAAATGGAAACGTATCACCAAGGCTCACTATATACGAAGCCTTTGTAGAATAAATGAAATGTAGAATAGGAAAAGTTGCATTCGCCCCGGGTGCATTGCATGTTTTTTTTTAATATGAACTACAAGAAAGGCATATAATTCTATAAGAAATTCCCGACCCCTATATCCAGCTTTTATGAAACTAAATTTCGAATTCATCAAAAAGACGTTGAGACATAGCTCAAGCCCTAGTGTGCAGATGTAAAGAGTGTGCCTCAATTTAAGTGTGTCTGATTAACTCACGATTTTACTAGAAAGAGTCTCTAATGAACTAGATGAGAAAAAACGACATTTCCCTAATTCGGGAAATTACAACAACTTAAGTCTAAATTGATCTATTTCTTTCCATGACCTCATGCTCAAGGCAAATTTTCAATTCAGCTTCTTCTTTGTTGCTGTACTTTCTTCACTTCAAGATCAAAAGTTAAATTTGAATTTAGATTCAATCATTATAAACATCTACCAGTTTGACTGATGATGATACGAACTGATAAGAAGGAATTTTCTTGTCAACTGAAAGTTCCCTTGCAAATGCTTTTACATTCAGTATTTCATACACCCCTATAACATAGATAACTTTTGCTTGTGAAGCCAGGTCACAGCATATATAGGAATTCGATATGTCATCGTGCTCGGAAGTAGGTCCATGGGGGAGGGGGGGTGTACGACGTGATCACGGAAGGTAATGAAAAGTCACACCCGTAGCATATCGGTCCTTTGCAATCAGCCGTCTCTACGGTCAAATGACACAAACGCATTATCGAGTATTGATTCGCAATAAATAACACCCGAGTCGAAAGGGCTTAAGTTATGCACATTCTCTGGTAAATCTTTGATTGGCAGCCAATTTACAGATAAAAAGTCAACGATCGCGGGTTTTTGCCCAGAATAACTACTTTTCATTTTCAGGTTTCTTGTTTTGGAACAAGAAAGTCTGGAAGCGATCTTGTTTTTTTTACGATTTGACAACCTGTTACAGCGTATAATTATATAGTATTCTTAACTTTTATCGCAGTCAGTTAAAACAACACGTAGAATAAAAGTTCATTTAGTTTGACTCGAGTGGATTGGATGTGCGCGAATCTGATATGATAATCTTTGCGCAGACATATGATTGGCACGTATGTAAGTTAATGCCTATTAAACGATAACGTGAAACGCATACCTCATCTTTAATGACTCTGCTTTAACTTCTTTATTAATTACTAAATACGTTTTGTTTAACATTCTTCCTAATAAGCATACTTAGGAGAGATAACACCGATAATTTCAGCACGCTACCTCAAATACTTTTAAAATGGCATCCAAAATGAATTGAAAAAAGGCTATATTTTTGCTCTGATTTTGTGACATAATATTTTGGCCCTTTTATCGAGGTTCGTTTGTTCAGAAAAGTACAATTACATATCAATTTATCTATGTTTTCACTTCTTCAATATATAAATATAAAAATATTGTAATAATTACAGATATCTTGGACCGTTTGAGAAATGAACCTAGCATGCAAAGTTCTACATCATTTTTCAGTTTTGGTGTCACACTGTCTTATCGTATTTGATGTCACCAATATACATGGTTGTCGACTTTAAATTATAAAATAATTGATATCAATCGAAAGCACAAAGCCTCATGTAATAAATGTCCAAATTTCATAAAAATATTTCAAGTAGCATAGAAGATATGTGAGTTTGTTTATAACCATATATCATGGTGTCACATTTTAGCCCCGTCAGTAATGCTATTATTTTTGTTGATAAAAAGCATACCAACTAAGATACTGGGCAAATAACATATGCTTTTTAATACTAGTCATTATACTATTTAAGTGTTCAAAAATTATTTGTCTGCGATTATACATTTAGAAAATATACAACTTTGAAATTTGGTGTCACGTCGCAT
>LQRL01187102.1:3198-14129 GCA_001703475.1 Hydroides elegans
AATTTAACATGGTCAAAACTGTTCTTGTTCTTTATTTAAACTAAATTATGAATATGAGAAAATGTTTGACAATGGCAACTTCCGGCGAAAAAGGCGATCGCGGAAGGCGTTTGGGGTGGCGACAAATGAATAACTCATTCGAACATGAAAAATAGAAACACGAGATATGTGATAAAGTTTAGAAAAAAGTCGTCGAGGATTTTTGAAAAATTTGTTTATTCAAAGACCGGATGTATAATGAATTCCGGAAAAGCAACAGTCTGGTTAGGGTATACCTAAATTTATTAAGCTGTTATTAGTATGCCAAGACTATCATATGATCAAAACTGTTAATTATAGTTACTTATATAACAATATAAAATCTTAGAAGATGTTTGTTAACGGCAACTTTCGTTACAAAAGGGGATCAAGGGGGAGGGGGGTTCGGGTGGCGACAAACGAATGAATAACAATATTGTACAAATAAATTAGAACTAGATTGGAGCTCGGAAAACAACCGCTGAATCGGGGTCAGCGTTTTTATAAGAATGTGAATGTGTTTGGTGTATATTTTATTTATAATCAAACGTTGGCCATTTCTTTATTGGCAGTTATCTATTTATTTTATTTATTTATCTTTTTGTAACTTTATATTTCAATATCAAACTATGATAGTAATGGGGAAATAAAAGACAGATATTAAGCTGTTTTTGTTATTTTGTTCATATCTCTTATTTATTTTAGTATAATTGACCAACCTGAAAGAGTTTGTCGTTTTAAGAATCGTGCATCTATTAGGTACCCCGTCGGCAAGACGTCCACGGACAGCTTTGGTCCATATAAAAGTTTTCCGGACGTCCTTACTCGTCGATGACGTAGAAACGTTATTGCGTCTCTTGTACATTTTTATACATTGGTATAGTATAAAACACATTATACAATAAAGAGATATAAGATGCAATAATAAAAACCATGCCGAATGCAATGTACCATGGACGAACCTTGTCGAGTTGGTAGGCGTTCGATGAAAAATCTTGTCGCACAGCATTTTTCATCAAATGCCTGCCTTCAAACAAGATTTACATGTATTTGAACTAAACCACATGCTATTATATAAAACAAATAATGTAAATGAGATTTATTCATATAATTATCAAACAAGCAAACGTTATCTGTTGCGTAATGGATCTCAATGACGTATCATTTCGCCACTGCGTGTGACAAATTATTGAGTTCCAAATTTGTGTCGTTATGGTAAAACTACCATTGCTTTAGTAATTTAATTTAAGTATCTAACGTGAATCGTCTGACGCCTTTAAACACATATTAGCGAGTAATCCGGGTCAAAAGTTTTCCTTGGCTTCGTGTATCGATACTTTTTGGTATATGTTGTCACTTTTGGCAACCTCATGGCAGGAAACCCTTTTCGAATACCATGAGACATGTTAACTCTATTAAATACATCATTTTATTACATGTTTGAAATTACAATATAAAGAAAATGATAGTGTACTGGGGGGCTGTATCGGCACCCTCGCAAAAAATGCGTAGGAATACGTAATGGCAAATTCAGACGAAATTTGGTCAAATCAGTAGATAAATTCATTTTTTTTATTTTTGTTATGTATTTTTATATATATAGATTCTATGCTTTCAAAATTATCCACTGTTGACTTTTGATGACGACTTTAATCGAGAAATCAAACTTGAATCTTGAGAAACATTTTTGACATTAAAAAAAAAAAAACGATTTACTCTATTCCGCGTACAAGAAAATAGTTCCGATAACAATCTAAGAAGCCACACTAAAAGGGTTTGTAAATTACTTTTGATGACATGTAATAAACAAAATACAATATTCAGAAGCCTTACATATGAGGTGATCGGCACTCAGACGGTCATTTTCTGAAATGCCCATCTCGATGCCAATAACTTCATATGTACGGTTTCTTCGTAATGTATTTTCAATATACGCAGCCATTCAATTACATATATGTATATGTTTTTGTCGGTGCGGTCACCCCGACGTTGCACCGTGTCACCTCGCCCTCTCGGGTTACATCAAACACAGGTTACCGCAGCTAGAGTAGCGAGGTCTAGTTGATGGTCCTCAATCGCATCCCTTTGCTGCGCCCCACTTGTTTACTCTTGCTCTTTCCCCAACCCCATTGACAGTGGCACCCGATGAGTTTTCAACATTTGGTTTGCCAGCGTTGATCTTTATCATAGAGATCGTTTTTTTTTGGAAATGCAAATAAATCAACAAACGTCGTCAAAATTGCAACACAATTACTTGTTCAACTCTTGCTCATTCCGAATGAAATTGACTGGGACACCCGATGATTTTTCAGCATTCAGTTTACAAAACTTTGATCTTTATCATCCATATAGTTTTTTTGGAAATGTAAATAACTCAACAAACGTCGTGAAAATAGCAACAGCTTTTATTGTTGTTCACTCTTGCTCTCTCCCAACCCTATTGACGGTGACACCCGATGATTTCTGTTGCGTAAAGTGGTTAAGGGTTTCCTCATATATTAAAAAAAAAAACGGTGAATGTATGTTAATACATGTACGGACAAACACTTTTTTTTCACAAACGGTCAACTAAGGATTTGAAGCTACAGAGACAAATTGAGTTTATCAACTATTTTCATCGAAATCGAAATATCTGATAAATATAAAACTTTAATCGTTAACCAATATAAAACTGCTGGGCACCGCTGGTACTTACTTAATTAGAGACCACCATTTCATTACAAGACCCCCAATGCCCCATTTAATTGGCTACTGGGAAAGTTTGAATGCTAATTTGTCAACAGGGAACGGACTCTCCCCTCGCATTGCCTTGGTCATAGAGTCTACTCCTCTTGTGGACATTGCAAAGGTGCCTCGTGTCAGCACCGGAAACTATTAGGCCTTTGATCAGAGATGGAGAACCAATCACATCTAAGGGTGCGGTTACATTCAAGTAGCAATTTTTGTCGCCGCTTGCGATTTGAGGAACAAAGAAAAATAGTGAAAATCGCAAGTGGCGACAAGAATCGCTACTTGAATGTAACCGACCCTAATGGACAACGTACTGATCAAAGTTTGTATCTTCCAGTTAGTTGTAGTGTCTATGTATTAGGTTTATGTGGCATTAATTGTAGATCACTTTTGGTTATATTTATCAGGGATGGAGAACCAATCACATCTAATTAATGAATTCATTAATGGACAACGTAGAGTTTCCTAGTTTGAATAGTTGGTTGTAATATCAATATAGGTATTGTAAGGTATTTTGCGAAGATATTCTTCAGGTTTTTTTGTGCCCGGTCTCATGTTGAATAATATGATTGGTTTTCTAACCATCAGTTATTGACTGTTTCTGACTTGAAACGCGAACGTATTATTTGGTATTACATTTAATCTGACAAGGAATATTTACAATTGATCGCGATCATTTTGATGTAATGGGAAAAAGTTATGTCCTCTCAATTTTGCTCATCAATGTTTCGAATCCGAAGTGATTCTATATTACTTGGTAAGTAAAAATGATATGGTACTGCATGAATGTTATAACAACGTTTAGTTTATTAATTTGAGATGTTTATCAAACCATCTTAAGTCGTGATGACAGAAATGTAGCTAGTCCTATAGCCACTTCCGACTTTAAATTTGTTTCTTTATGAATTTGCAATGAGAGTTTATTTTACAGCTTCGACCCATGTTATTTAACGAACAAAGAAAAACACTGAAAATCGCAAGTGCCGATGAAATTTGCAACGTTTATGTAACCACTCCTTGAAGTCAAGAAAGTGGACACTATGCCACTTTCTTGGCTTCAGGGAGTTGGATAAATTGGATATTTGATTTTTTTCCCGCATTTTTGTAATATGAAATGAAAATTGATATATCTTGATTTATCCTTTGAGAAAATTTGTCTTGAGGGGAAGGCCGTCAAGTAAGTGACACAGTGACCAAGAACTTCATTTTGTTCATTAACAGCTGGTTGGACTGATGGGAAATGCATGTCGCCTCGACTTACACGCAGATGAAATCGCCTTTATAAAGAGAAAAAAAGCAAAACAAAAGGAAAATGTTCTCAAAATAGTACATGGTTTAAATCAATGTTGCGTTCTCTTTTGCGTTCTCTATAAATTTTCTTATTGCTTAAGAATTTAAAAATGTAAGAAAGAACTGATATAACCCTCTTTTTATTCGTCCATAATGAAGATTTTTATTTTATGAATATTTTTAATTTCTTAACATAAATGTGATTCGTAATTTAAGCATTTGATTTGTTCCCTATTCGGAGGTGTATCCTGCTTGCTTGACAAGACATAATCCGGGTAAAAAGCATCAAAATAACTTCATTTACAACTGCAGTATCTGATTGATACTTTTGATATAGAATACTATAATGCCAATTCTTAATCGATCGTTTATATTTAAATTGTTCTAGCTACTTTCGTTTACGGAGTTTTCGCCGAATACCAATGAGTGATTTTTCGAGCCCCATACAAATTCTCATTCAAATGACTTTTTTCTTTAGATAAAACCTAGAATTCGGACACTAGCAATATACCATCCAGATATGATCCGAATATGGCTGTCCCTGCAATAAACCCTTACAAAATCAAATTGCATCTAACTAGCGGCATTCAGCAAAAGCGGGGCGTTGATAATGCGAGAAGCCCCGTCATAATTACATGGATGCCCCAGTTGGGTGGTGATTGAACGTTGAGGTATCGTTGATATGACGTTTTCTTAATGTAAGGCCGATGCATGGAAAACCAACGTTGAAGAATTGGTTGGTAATAACAACTCGGGAATAAAAAATTAATTCATGCAAAAAAAAAATCGATGTATTATAGATTATTATATTAATATTTAATGAATATTTATACAATATGGCATCCTCTCTCCCTTTCTTTATCTCTCACTCTCTCTCCTTCTCTCCGAGGTGTTCTAATTTAAATTAGACTTCTATTATATACATACTTAGAATAACACATTTTTATATATTCTAATGATGTTTGTGCGTTATTCAAACAATTTGTAAGGCCCTGATTACATTTAATAGGCTATTCTGATATCAATTCCCTGTACGTTGCTCGTTATGATTTCCTACGATGTAATCAGTGAAAATAGCTACATAAGCGATATTATGTTATCAGGACCTAAGGTTCATTTCAATATATGAATTTTCTTTTTTTATTATGTTTAATATTATATGACTACCAGCCGCACATTATCCTGCAAATGCTTGCATAACCGCTAACAGGGCTTTAAAAAAGGAAAGTGAGGGCATGAAAACACATTTAATTGAGTATAGGTTTGTTTCATTTTACATATATATTTTTTGATTGAAATATACGTCATGCTGCCGATCAGGTTACTGAATTGATTTTTTTCAAATGGGGCATTGTGAGTAGACACTGAATCTAGATAAAAGGACATCGTCCTAATAATAGAAGTAGACCTATATACAGCGGACATTGGCGTGTGTTCATGCAAACAAATACCCGAAAATGAAAACTCGAAAGCTCAAAAGCCACTTTTATATAAAACAAAGCAATTTATACCTTTTTGTTCATGCAAAATACGTTTTATTTTCATTGTTTTGGAGCTTTTTTTGCGCTAACGCGGCCTTAAGGTTAAAGTGGCGACTTCTGTCGGGTCCATTTTAAGTATTACTTCGTGATTAAGTAGCAACGAATTGAAGAAAGGTTGTTTATCTCAACAACTTTACCGACGAAAACAAAAGGATAATAGATTCCAAAACACCTTTTTGAGAGACTGTTAAGAGTTTCCGTTTCAACTCAGGAAAAACACCTTCCCTTAATAAAAAAGCATAATTAACAAGATACATGTCTGCATTATGAATTATATAACCTCTTCCTTTTTTCTTGAGTACACTTCGATGTCACGAACCCAAAGTTTTCTTGGATGTGTCCAAGAAACAATCCATAGCGGAAGATATCGTTTCAAGAAAAAGGTGACGTTTCCTTTCATGGTCGCGTCTCAGAAACAATGCATAGCGGAAGATTACGATAGATTTCAAGAAAGGTGACGTTTCATCACAAGTGAGCGTCATCAACAAGCCGATTCATTCGGGAATGACATTACTCTAGGCGCGATGGTGAACCCCACTGGAAACTGAAGGGTCCATGCAAACTGCATCCATGCATGCTAGATTTTAGATTAAGAACTATAAACAGTGTATAAATGATGTATCATATGACGTTAATATGGTTTTATCATAGAAATTATGCCTGTGGTTGATCTTGAGATTCGATCTTATGCCAAGACATGGACCTGATGATGAATTCCCAATCTTAAAACAACAAATACTATGTTGAGTTGATACTTGTATGCACAGAGCTCTTCCATTGTGACTATACTATGGTCATTCACGGAAATGGATTTTACAAGGCGTGGGTGGGTTGATTAAGAATCCTTGTAGGGTAGGCAAGGATTATAGATTAAGCAAAAGACTTTCTTACTACATACACAATAATACGTTGCTTACAGTCTCCACCTTAACGAATGAACGATTGTCTCTCACAATCATTCACCGCATATTCCGTTGAAGAGGGGATTTTTAGTTATTTCTATTGTTGAAAATAAGATAAGGTCATGTACATACATGTATACATGCAACGTCTTATACAATGCTTCAATACAAAGCTTCAAAATAATTTAATCCAGTCAAATAAGAGGAAACATAATTTTGAAATATTTTGGCATTAAGTGTTCAAACATTGAACAATTCAAAGAAATGACAGATTTTTTAATTTTGAAAAGCATAGGATAAGCTGGTCCCAAAAAAAGTTGTTCCTTTTCTGTTCCTTGAATAGGGGAACAGCTCGGCTGGCTTGGGTCATTTGATACACTTTACAAAAATCCAATGTTTAAAACATGATTATTTGTATGTTTTATCATATGTTAACAATCACCATCATCTGTTAATATTATCCGTCACATTTTGGTCACCATATAATTATCGCACGTCTAGTATAATTAAAGGTCAAGGCGTCAAAATTGCATCTTTATATCGGTGAAAAACACCACGTCACAGCTTCAATTCTTGCCATTTTGTCTTAGAGAAAAAGAAATATTGCATATTTTAATGTGAGATAAACATTCACGTCACAGATTCAATTAGTCTATCACCTTTTGTCTTCGAATCCAATACAAAGAGGCCGGCTTATTCATAACCCAACTGCACACGCGTAGACTATTTAATTCTTTAGATGACGCCTTTGCCGCTGCAATTATAGTAGATATGATTCCACAGTTGAATTATCTACAGCTGAAGAGCGGGATTCAATAATACAGTAATTGAAAGCTTCCATGCAAACAGATAATTAATCATGTAAAACCGCGTTCACCCAAAATAAAAGCTTTAAAAAATGCAGAAAAATGGTTATGTTTTTATACAAAAGTGACTTTTGAGCTTTTTTTTTATTTTGCGAGCTTTTATTTTCGTTTTTTTTTATTTGCGTGAACGCGGCCTAAATCACGGTAAATCATGTTATATATGTGTTGGTAAAGGGGTTGTTTGATTTGCTGATCCATGTAATATCCTGGGGGAAAAACAAAGAAGGGTGCATTTTCATTATAATCACAATATATCTTGTCTTGAAATGACACATTTTGCCGTGTATATGTTATTGAAAGATCTTTATTCTGATCAACAGTCTTTCAGCACGGACATTTTTGCATAGATGCCGCAAATTGTCATAAACACTTAAGGGGTGAGTCGAGCATTATTGTCAGACGCATGAAGGGCACAGCATGTCCATTGGGCAAATTAGTGTAAATGGCTAAAATTGCGGGTTTCCGCAGAACAGGGATTTTTTTCCATGCTTGGTTCTATAATTATATATTTTTTCCCTACGTTAAGATGTATATTGGTGTATTTTGGTTTCTAATATCAAACTATGCGCATATTTACTTTTTCTTGTAAGAACAGCAATTCCGAAATATAGATACGCATATAATTCATCTTTTGATATCAAAATACATATTTCACACTCATTTAGCTTATGGGTTATATCATCTGCCAATTATTATAGATTTATTAGATTAAGAGGTATATTTTGGGTCCATCCAACTCCGTTTATTCATAGATTGCTCTATGTAAACGGATGGTCTATCAAAACCAATCATTGGTTTATTGCATTTTCATGTCCTTTATTGGATGACCAATATCCACGATTAGAAAGAGCTCGAAATCGGAATATTTTGCTATATTCAACCATTAGTGAAAACATACTGAAGCAATGTTTCATGAATCAGTGATGAACCAATCTACCATCGATAACATGCATTGTACGCCCCACGGTTGTCTGATTTCATGGCTACGTCGTCACTTCTTGACAAGAAACTTAACCGCTTTCCTCAACCTTAAACTTTAAGTTACCCTTCAAATGAATGTAAAAGGGTTTAAGGTCAATGTTGAATTGGAGATTATAACATGATGCGATATTTTTTCCCTATATTTCCATTCAAATTTGAGACGTTTCTATCCTGCAATAGAACACCAGCACACAGTATTCATTATGCAAATGAGGAGAGGCTAATAAGCGTGACTCATTTTGAGCGAATACTGCAGTACAGTTTCTGCATACTGGTACCACACAACTATTTAAACAAAACGTCATAAAAAGTAATTATCATGACTAATTGTTCGGAATTTTTTTATACAGTTCGAATCTTAATGTATTCATGCAATACTTTCAACTGTTATAATAGCGATAAAAAACTCCTGTTCGTTTGTATAGCTGATTTAGAGCTTAGAAAAAACTATTACAAAACTCACGCCTTCGGCGTTCGGTTTGTAATCAGCAATACAAACTCACAGTCGTGTTTTATCCCTATAATAAAGGTCATGATACTGAGCAAGCGCGGATTTACCATATAAATCTCCCGGCGCACGCCCCCCCCCTGTTCGCCCTTATATGTAAGACCAAAAAATAAAGCTGCGCCCCCCTATTCAGCCTGATAATTTATACAGTTGCGCCCCCAGGTTCAATATTTTCTGGATCCGCGCCTGCTGAGACGTCCTCCGAAAACGACGCAACATTTGAAACACGTCATTTTCAAATATGTTAACGAACAATAAGAAAGATCCATTTGTATTTTGAATTCTATTTTTTTTATAATTATCATTTTGAGATATGTGATATATACATTTAGTGTTGTCAACCCTGTTTACAGCATCTGGATGATTACAAGAATCCTGTTTTTGCTTCATATGAAGGTTAAACAGGGTTGTTTATTTGGATATGTTGACATGCACAATAGATAAGCTAAATATTTACAAAGTTCTCATAAATGGATTAGCAGTAACATTGCTTGAATAGCACAATCTCAATATATTTCCGCCTTTTCCTTCATCTCTCTGCAAGACACGTCTTCATGAAGCATGGATGACGTATTTTACGTCCATTTATGCAGTTGAAGACGTGTCTTGCCGAGTAAAAATATATTTATATTGACAAACCAATATTTTGAATTTGCCCAAAAAGTATTGTTTTGCTGATTGGATGTCGTAATCAATTAGCCCAATCCATTTCGTCTTTGTGACATATCATATCCACGTAATGTATGATGTAAAAATATTTCCATGACACCTTTGAAAAAAGTGTGAAATATCCCCAGAAATTTATGACTCATCTGGTATCAACACTGAAACATCGTCACCATGGTATATATCACTTTATAATTTCAATTAACACAATAATACCACACAGACGGGTGACGTCTACATTTTGCAGTTATAGTCGTCGTCGCCCCTAAGCCCCAGTGTACACAGCCCCAGTGTACACAGCCCCAGTGTACACATCAATGTAAACATATGTTTTTATCATTTTAATTAGCTAAGATAAATCAAAATTTGTATTTTAAAGAGAACAACTATTTCAATTAGATAGAATCCAAGTAAATAGCCTCAGTGTACACAGCCTCGGTGTACACATATGTTTTATTTTACGCCATAATACATAACATGCATATGATTGATAAGTAGAACTATATTAAATTGGCTTTCATCACCTATATAAACGGTGAATAATTTTTATTTTATTATCAATCAAATTCTACTTTATTATTTTTTTTTTATTTTAAACCCGGTAATTAATTCGTAGTTGATATATGTTAATTTAATCTAAACATTTTTATTTCTTGATCTAAACCTTTATCTTCATATCTAAAATGAAATCAGTTTGAAGTTCGAAGTTTGAAGTTTGAAGTTTGAAGATAATTCAGTTATATTCTACATGTCGACACTGCCCAGTATACACATAGCCCCAGTGTACACATAGCCCCAGTGTACACAGAGTCCCAGTGTGCACAAAGCCCCAGTTCACACAAAGCCCCAGTGTATACATAGCTCCAATGTACACAAAGCCCCTGTGTACACAGAGCCCCAGTGTAAACAGAGCCCAAGTATACACAGAGCCCCAATGTACACAGAGCCCCAGTGTACACAGCGCCCCAGTGTACACAGAGCCTCAGTGTACACAGAGTCCCAGTATACACAACGCCCCAGTGTACACAGAGCCCCAGTGTACACAGAGCCCCAGTATACACAAAGCCTCAGTGTACACATAGCCCAAGTGTACACAGAGCCCCAGTGTACACAGAGCCCCAGTGTACACAGAGCCCCAGTGTACACAGAGTCCCAGTGTACACATAGCCAAAGTGTACACAGAGCCCCAGTGTACACAGAGCCCCAGTGTACACAGAGCCTCAGTGTACACATAGTCCCAATGTACACAAAGCCCCAGTGTACACAGAGCCCCAGTGTACACAGAGCCCCAGTGTACACATAGCCCCAGTGTACACAGAGCCCCAGTGCACACAAAGCCCCAGTGTACACAGAGCCCCAGTGTACACATAGCCCCAGTGTACACAAAGCCCCAGTGTATACAGAGCCCCAGTGTACACAGAGCCCCAAT
>LQRL01187113.1:0-24345 GCA_001703475.1 Hydroides elegans
TACAACTTCGGTCCCTACAACTTTGCCCCCCCCCCCCAAAAAAAAAATATATTAGTTATTTCTCATATTTTAGGTTTGGCTATTTACTTTATTAAACTAAAAATTAAATTGATCCTAATTTAATTAAGGTTCATGGTTAAAGGTGAAGAAACTATTATAATTATGATTTATTTTTGTCATGACAGGAGGGGTACAATTTCGGCCCCTACAACTTCGGCCCCTTTCTATGTTTATTATTGTAACATATTGCTTCAATGAGATTTATCTAAGTTATCAGAATCGCTAAATTTATCACATTTGTTCATAACATGAGATATTGTAACGGGATAAATACTATTCAAATAATTTTGATATAGCTATTTGGGATTTTTATTCAAAAATATTAAGTTTGTGCACTTTTCATTACTTAAGCAAAATATGATTTGATAACGCGATTTTCTATTGCAAAATAAATTATTTAAAATATTAAAAAAAATACAATGCTTTCATAACTCTTTCACCTTAAGCCTAAGCCCCCATCACTTAGTCTATGGTGTTATCTTTTATCTTTAGAACAATGCTAAATGTGCATAAGTGGGATAAGTGAGACTTCTTGTTGGCGCCTTGATGATAATCCCAAACAGCTAGTCACTCCCTCAATAATCATGCTCAATTCAGCTTTTTATTAATGTGTTTATTTTAAAATATGTTATTCGACGTAATTTTTAATTGTTTTATTCGCCTTTCGATATGCAGTGTATGCCGTGAACAGGGTTGGAAACACAATGATAATAATACTGTACTTTTGTATAATACTGTAATAATACTTTTTGTATAATTCTGTAAATTCGTTATTATAAACAAAATGTATTTCGTAATAAAAATGTAATCAAATCAAAATTATTTCTAACTTATTGCCTATTATGCTCAAGCGCCATGTCATTAAAAAAAACAAGAGTTATAGCTTGACGGTTTCAAACGTTTTATACCAATTTGTTTTTTTTTTTCGTTTTTTTTTGTGATGAATATTTGTTATTAGGAAAATTATCTTTTATTTTAGCTTTTCCTAGTTTAATCAGGGGCCGAAGTTGAAGGGGCCGAAGTTGTAGGGGCCGAAGTTGTCGGGGCCGAAGTTGTCGGGGCCGAAATTGTAAGGGCCGAAGTGTCTTGACTAAAACAAAACACAAATAAACAGTTTTTTTTAAAAAAAATGCGCGTTAATCAAGCAAAATGTTAAACAAAATACATAAGTATTTCAAATTTGAAAAAAAAACAACACCGCTTTAAATTAACATTTTCACCACTTGCATTTTTTTCTTTTACTGACGTACATGTATTTCTGAATTATGAAGAAGTTAGAATAATTTTATTCAAACATTTTCTTGAATATTTTAGCAAATAAAATATTCATATCATATGTATCTGTATATTTTGAGTAATTAAAATGTATTAATCATTGCAATTCATTATTATGTAATTACGTTTCAGGTGATGTAATTATGCATGTAAGTAACAATATGTATTTATCAAGTTTCGAAATTTCGAATGTCGAGATGTCATTCTTAAAGGAAGGGAGCGTCTCGAGGGTTCTTAATTCAAAGAATTATTTAAAGAATTTCTTTAAAGGCCAGTTCCTTGTGAGACATTTGAACTGATCAACACATAGGCAACTCGGAGCAAAACTCATCACATAACGCTTTCATATTTGGACAGTCAATCTCAGCACCGCGCATATGAGAGGATCAGCTGGGATTGCCGGTGTTGCGGTCAGAAAAAAACCCTTTCGCTATGTGTTCTTTATAAACATGATGGAAATCTCACATTCTCGAGAGGGGTTTTTAGTTTTATCAATAATCACGAGACAGTGCAGGTTTTCCTGCCCAACGAGAAAAACATGAAGTTCACCTTGGGCTAGAAACCCCCATCGTCTTATCTTATTTATTTAAGTATTTAGATGCACTATCTTATCCAAGGTAAAGATAACACGATAAGATAGATTTTAATGAAAAATAATAAATCATGAAATTCGAGATGAGATGAAAACAAAAATATTCAAATTAAACTATTTTCATCATATTGGCACATTCATCCTACTTTAAGAAATCGAATCATAAGGATATATATAAATTTAAACTTTGAGGGAAATAAAACATATTTAAAAACACTTTTGTTTTCTTTTTTCTTTTGTTTTAACCAAACATATAATTTTATTAATGTATAATTATAAGACCTATTTTATTCAAAGTTTTCTTCTTTGATCCCAGTTCAGTTAGCATAATGGTTTTTATAATCAATAGTATTTTTATTATCATTCATAAAAATATTGTTTTTTTTTGCATGAAAATAGCGCATGGCTGATATGAATGTAACATTTAGAGTTCTCCAATTATTTTAATTATTGTGACGCTAGAATTATCTACTATAATTTTATAAGCATTATTGTAATAAATATTATCTTAATAAAATTTCAATGTTATTAAATTTTTATTTCCAATGTTTTAAGCATTAAGTCGCCAAAAATATAGCTCTTATATTTGCTAAACAGATAAAGATAAGGCGACAGGGGTTTATGTGACCAGGCAGGTTTTCCTGCCCGCATGCGAATGCAGTCACGAAAACACCACAGGTTTATTTGACCAGGGGCTTTTTCCTGACCGTAACACTGGTCTTGGGTGGGAACAAGCCTCAGCGAGGGAATTTACCTCGAGGTATTTTACTATGCACTAAGAAATTGAAATATGCCTCGCGTGGTAAAATACCACAGTATCAGTCGATGTCTGTACTATAAAGGGATTAGAGATGGGGTGTTGTATGTGCTTAATTGATTTTCGATATCATATGTCAAATGGATTTCTGTACGAGCGTTTCTCAAACAATAATATTTTAGAAGATCCCACTCTATGCTATACACACAACAAGTATATCAATATAAAATTTATGTTGTGGTCTGATATATTTTCCCCGACAGTCGCGTTTGTTAGTTCATTGTCTTTTTTGTGATGAAGAGGCCGAGGGTATGATCACGGGAATGCGTTGATCCATGAACATGCTGGACGAGGTTGAAAGACGATAGGAGGGATAAGAATTGTTTGCTTTGCGAGTCGTTTTCAATGTCTGAATAAATATAGATAGACCGTTTACTGTCGATGGTGGGGGCCTATAGAAAAGTTATACCACTCGGATAACCCTTGTTTGTTGTTTGGATCGCCATCTGTTCGAAACTAGAGTATGACCAAATTTCTGAGCTGATATCAAATTTCAGTTATTTTGAATGATTGCACCATAACATCCACCACGCTCTCCTGTTGATCTAGGTTTATGAAAAAAATATCCATTTGGGATCGCATTCTTCATGTAAAGGTCGGTATCAGTTTTGTTTGTCCATGTTTCTCTAAGGAACATAATTAAAAACTTATAGGTGCATATCGTTTCCGAAATAAGGTCAGTTTTTTATGGACTGACAGTTCGCGAGGGGGGAGATAAAAATGAATGATATATATTTGCTAAATAATCG
This sequence comes from Hydroides elegans, assembly GCA_001703475.1. Lineage (NCBI taxonomy): Eukaryota > Metazoa > Annelida > Polychaeta > Sabellida > Serpulidae > Hydroides > Hydroides elegans. The sequence continues at coordinate 3,494 of LQRL01187113.1, forward strand.
CCGCATTTAACGTAGACTTGATTTTCCGTATCAGCTTATTTTTTGTTTTGAGTCGAAGCGATCAGCCGTGTTTGGTAGATTTAGCGAAATCAGCTGATTAGGCTGATATCTAGGGCACTTGTATGAACAAGGCCTTTGGATCACTCGGACATCTATTGATAATTCAATATTTTGTGATAGACATCCGGCATTCTTTGATTTATTAATAACAATTCGCTTGCCATGATGTGTTTTTTTATATTCCTTTGTATACTGGGGTCATTTATTCTTAGTCAATATTCAAAGGTTTCAGGACGCTATATGTTCTTCCGTTCTAATATAAAATTGGTAAAAGAGTGCATATGTTGTATTTATAGTATATGAAGCTACCTACCTACCTACCTAGGTCGATGTTGCGAACATCAACCTCTCTGGATCCGCCACTGGTCCCTGCTCAGCATCAAGGATGCCATCTCGTGTTCTTGGAGGTCGGTGTCGTCTCGCAGCTGCTGCACAAACGTCCGCGCCGGTCTTCCTCGCCCTCACTTGCCGTGATTAGGGGTCCACAACATTAGATTCTCTTACGTTTATTGCTTTTCCAAGTGCATAGTGCAGTGCTATGATAAAGAGGTATGGAGCGCGAGTGACACCCTGTAGTACTCCAGCAAGGATGTCGAACAATTCAGTTTCATCAACTTTTGCTTTAGTGTCCGTGTACATAACTTTTAATGCTCTCACTAGCTTTTCTGGTGTACCGTATGCTCGTAGAATCTTAATCAGTTTGCCGCGATGTATAGTGTCGAAGGCCTTTTTGAAGTCTATGAAGATAATTATGGCTGAATGATTTTTATCTTTGATGCCTTCAATTAATCGTCGAAGGGCTAAAATTTGGCTCGTTGTTGTTCCCCCCGGTCTAAATCTATTTTGGTTTATTCTTAGATGAGATTCGATTGCTGGTCGGATACGATTGAGGATCATTCTGTTGTATGTCTTAGCTACTACCGAACATAGGCCTATTCTTCTGTAGTTGTTGCCTTTTGAGAGATCACGGGTTTTATGTATAGGTATTATATTCATAATCGACCACTGTTCTGGTTTTCGTCCTTCTAGTAGATCCCTATTGCAGAATCTTTCCTCGTCTAGGTTACATCTTTTCAGTACTTTAGGAGGGATATTATCTCTTCCGCATGCTTTACCCTCTGTGATCGAACGTTTTGCTCTGTTGTATTCTTCCTTCGTAAATGGTCCATCATTGATGTTTAATTCTTCTATTATTGGGTCGATTGCTTCGTCCTGTCCCCCGATATCAGGGGGGTTGCCAAGTAAACCCTAGAAGTGCTTGAACCAGTTCGCTGTTCTCTCTTCTTTGGTGTCGCCTTCTATCTGTCCTCTTCTACTTGCCTTTCTTCCACTAATTTCATTTATCAATTTCCAACTTAGTTTATATTGGTTGTCATGTTGTGCATTTTCTATCTGGTTTATCTTATAAGAAATATTTTCCTCCTCTAACTCATCATACTTCTCCTAGAGCTCTATAGGTTTGCGCGTGCTTTTCTTAGCAAATTCCCTCATAGACTCATAGACCATATGATCGAAAATTGGCGAGCTTTTCAGAGATTTTTCGGATGTTTGGTAAAATATCTCATAAACTGGGTTTAGCATTTAAATGGTTCTGGTATTGTTTTAATGGGCTTTCATAACTGTTCTAAAACACATAACTTTATTTCCATAACGATGCATGCGTTCAAGAACATAGCCATAATAAATCTGAATTAAATGTTTGTGGCATGATCAAAAAGTGTCGAACCCAGAGTTATGTAAGGATTCAGAGAATAAAAGATCACAAAAGTGTTTTTTTTATATGATTTTATTCTCTTATTGTTGCTGCAATACTTAAATGCATTACGCGTAGAAGAAATTATTTTCTAACATTATATAGACCAACTATGATCTCAAAATGAAACAAGGTAAAATATAAATATCATTTAATTTTTCAAGTGCTAAGGACTAGGATATATATTAAAAATAAGTTGAACACCAAACTATAATGAATGAATAAGGGTATAAAACAAAGAATAGATTATAGCAACTGCTCATCCAACTATTCAAATCACTCTGAAATTCAAATTGTCCTTCGTGATACTAACAAGGGTTTTTTCCTCATGATCATTCTATCTTATCGGGATGATATTACATATGTAAGCGGATGTCAAAACGTTATTGTTGGTACTTTTCATATAATTAATCGTATAATAAGACTATTAAGTTCATTATTATTTAATGATACACATCCCGAGGGTCTTAAAACAGTGAAGTATCTATTCATTTATTTTAAATTCTTAGTCGTTATGATGATGTTTTTATGTTAAAACGATATACTATGGTTATTTAATCTTATGTTCGAGTATTTATCCTTTGAGAGTTTCATGGTTCGCCACTTTTCGATCATGCCACAGACACATTTTTCAGATTTATAATGGCTATGTTCTTGAGCGCATGTATCGTTATTGAAATAAGGTTATGTGTTTTAGAACAGTTATGAAAGCCAATCAAAACAATATCAGAACCATTTAAATGCTAAACCCAGTTTATGAGATATTTGACCAAACATCCGGAAAATCTCTGAAAAGCTCGCCAATTTTCGATCATATGTTCTACTCTTCGGTGGCTGACTCGTTTTCAATCGTCAGACCGTGACATGAAGGATATGAAGCTACAATATATATAAATAACATATCAAAATCGAGGATGGTGGCCGAATGCACCCTTGATCAATAATAAATTTATTCCCATATTCTGAAGCCTAATATGGAAACGCTTAAAGCATTGATTTGACTCCTTTGTAACACTAAACTCTCAATTTACTGTATTTTGCTAGGTTATATTAAAGCCATATTTATGCTTATTTATTGTACCGCTCTAAGTTTTGCTCTTGCATATATATCCAGTTTCATATGTTTCATTAATCATTATCATTATCAATTATCAAGACTTGCTCACAACTTATAAGGAATATTCTCTTTGATAATTTTATCCTCCAATATTTTAAAGATTTAAACAAAACAGATTTTTACACCTTGGAGATCAATCAATTTTACATTCACTTTACAAAAGAGAAAGTGAATAGGTTTACTTAGTCATGGGTAAAGCGTCACCAAACGTAACCGGGGGGTACAGAGTTTTCGCAAAGTGGAAGCTCGACTGGAATCTCATTCCTACGTTACTATGATTCTCTTGTAAGGGTTTTTGGTACGTTTTCAAGTTGTTCAAAGTGTTTTCAAGTTTTTGACATTGAAAAACATGCATATAAAAACTTCATGTCTTTCTTATATCGAATAACAATGGGGTATCGAGTACCACTCCATGAAGGGGTTGGGGCGAGCAAGGGTAAAACAGAAAGATATCGCTCTTTTCTTCTCTCATTGTGATTGGTTTTCTCTTGAAACTTATTTAAAAGTCCATAACAGATGTTTTACGATTACAAATGCTGGCAGCGAAGAAACAAGACTCCAGCCAAGTAACCACTTTGCGAAAATAAAAATTCGACCCGGTTAGGTTTGTTGTTTTTTACACATGACTGTGTAATGCTGGACGTTTTAATTTTGCATAATTGATAAATAATTGATTGATCTCTTATTCACAAAAAATAAGTTTTGTTGCAATCTTCCAAAATTCGGAGAAATTAATATTTAAAAACAATATTCCTTATGAGTTGTGAGCACTGTATAATGTTGCACAGGGCCCCAACTCTTCAAAAGAAATTTAAGAGGGGTTAGATACAGGATGGTATATATTAAAATATAAAATTCAAAAGTGTCGAGTAAATTGAAAAAAAAATCTGTGAATCCGTCATAAAAGTAACACCCTTTGTAGAAATATGTTGAGCGTATTCAATAGGTTGGATCGACGGCACGAGGACGAACTAATATTTAAATGAGAACATAGTATGAAGACGTCGTATATATCAAATAAACGCCATAGGATTTGTGGCAAAACTTTCGGAAATAAAATCCCATTGGATTTCAGTAAGTCTGTGTCAGAGTACAGCCGACAACACCAGCAACCACCACGTGGTTATACTTGACGAATTCTTGAACACGTGAACTTTACAGTCAAAACCACTCCTAATTGGACAGCTGCTACGAACAAACGAATAAACGAACACGAATAACCGAACAAACGAACACGAATAAACGAAACATTTGATACGCATAAACGAACAACCGAACAACCGAACAACCAAATAAACGAACAACCGAACAACAAAATAATCGAATAACTGAATAAACTATATGAAGGGTATAAATAGGAAAGCATGCGGTCATTTATCTTTTTTTTTTAAAATGCCTCAACTGCCATTGGAACTGCGAAAACCTGCGATCGAATCTCGCTTGTGAGATGATGTATCAACATGTATTCCAAATCACAGCAATAATGTCCTTTTTTAAATACAAAACTCACCACGCGTAAACATTGCAGAAACCACTCGTTCAATATGATATCAAAATCCCAATATATTGGGTAAATAGAATGACTGAACTAAGTGTGTAAAGTATTTCTGTCTACTTCATTTCAATAATATGAATTGACACATTGGCAATAAATTGGATATTAGATATCATATAATCAATTTGAATCAAGTATCTAGGCCTGTTGTTTATCAGGCTTATCAACATTGTTTATCAGCTTAAGACAGTACACATAAGTTTTAGGAAGGAGGGAGTCACTTTACTATGCATACATCGGTTCCAGGACAGAATCCCCGGCGGACAAAATCCCTCGCGGACAAAATCCCCACGATTTGGTCAGCTAGGACAGAATCCCCGCGATATTTTTGACGGGGTGGACAAAATCCCCGCATTTGATATTTTTTTAATTATCAACAATTATTACTTTTTGTACGCTTCGGATATATAATAAATATAAAGCTATAACGATCAGCCATAAGTTCTACCATGGTTAACACATCACTCGATTTGCTGCGATCGGATTAAGGATCAATGTGTGTCTTTGTGAGGCGCTTTGTATTTGAAGTCACGAAATATCACACAATAGAACATCAGAAATGCATCTACCTAATCTGATCACAGCAACAAACATGATCTGTTATGCCTTGTTCAGTATATTAGCTTCTCTTCTCAAATATTTAAAATTAACTGTTAAAAACATTGAAATTTTAATATATCAAGATTGCGGGGATTTTGTCCACTTGTCCATAAAAATCGCGGGGATTTTGTCCTAGCTGACCAAATCGCGGGGATTTTGTCCGCGAGGGATTTTGTCCGCCGGGGATTCTGTCCGCGCACCGCATACATCATCATGTAAATTGTAATAGTTGTCGACCGAGATGAGGATCTTGCGAAAGAAAATTAGCATCTTAATCGCGAATATGTTATCAATAAAAGACTAAACATATTTTTATGCGAATAACTGAATAAACGAATAACCGAATAAACGAACAACCGAATAAACGAACAACCGAACAACCGAACAACCGACTAACCGATAAACGAATAAACAAAGAAATTGCTACGCATAACCGCAAATTTTGACACGAAAGATTTTGCCTACGATAGTCCATTTACCCATATTCTGAACTTAATATTAAAATAGTGAAATCATGTTTATGATTTTTTATGAGTACTCAACCTTATACATTATAGTTCATTATAGTCTTATATTTTCGCTTTTCGTCAAAGGAAAATCTTTTTTTTCGTTCAAAATATATTTGATTTAAATGGTCACTGAAATATTGACGTTGAGTCATAAATCAAACTGTGATGATCCATCAAATATTTTTTTTCTTTCTATCAAAGCATTTAAGCTTCAAGTCAAATATAGTTGAATGATTTCTGACATCAAATCCATAATTTCATGAATGGCTTCACGTTCAAATTTCTTTTACTTTTCCTTTATTGATTTACAATGATTTAAAATTAGATATTACTGTAAAACAGGTTGAAAATATATGATAAGTTTAACTGTTATAAGTAATTTAAACTGTAATGATATTGTTGATATGCATATGGTGAAAACCAAAACTACACATCAATAAATTAGAAAAATACAAATTAGTAGTGACAAAACGTAAGTTCATTTCAAAAATAACTTTATTAGACATTTGATTGAATAGAATATATATAACATGTAATTAGAGAAAATATGATTTTGATTAGAGAACTGACAACCATTTATATTACAGAAGGGATAAATTGCTATGCTTTTATACAAATGTAGCTTTGAGCTTTCATCATGAAAAAATTAAAAGCTACTAAGATACTTTCAAAAGCTTATTGCGTGAAGTCGCGTTATTTTGTTTTATGGGTATTGAGATTACATCGGAAAACAAGGTTGCTTTGGTACAACATCTCGAAAAACGCTTCCAGTAGTGCCCGACAGCACTGATTCCTATAATATGTGTGCTTTTATTAATTTCAGATGCGAAAGCTAAAATATACTTTCACCAGTGTGTTTCTATTGTTCGCATCAATATGGATCTGGAAGCCGTATATTGGTAAGATTCGTCGAATTATGCTTTAAAATTGTTTGATAAATACCTCTGCTTTATGGATTTTTCATGTCAACTACGATATGTTCTAAAATGAACAATAAAAATGAGACTTAAAATATTATATGATATACCATAGCTAGGGATACTATCCGATTATGTTTTTACAGGTGGACATGAAAAGGATGTCACCAACAAAAGCAACGCATTTCACGCCGATGAGAGAAGTCACGAATACGTTGACAAAACAGATGCTCATGCAAACCGTGATAACCCTGGTGAAACAGTCAAAAATGAATTGGAATTCTATTTGAAAAAGTATGCTGATTCAAAGAAGCGGATTCTTATCGCGTACTTTGAAATCAGCTACATGGATCTTGCAGTAAACTTTTACTATACGTCAATCAATAGGCTCAATATAACAAACTATCTTCTTTTAACTACAAACAAAGACAGCTGTAATAGATTCAAATTGATAGTTGGTAACTCCGATGCCCATTGTGCCTTCATTAATAAAAGTGTTACCCACAGCTTTAGGTCTCAAACGATGCAAAAGTCAAATTTTGTGTTTCAAGCTTTGCAACTTGGATACACGGTTGTTTTAGCTGATATAGATATAGTATTCTTCCAAAATCCATTGATGCGAAATTTTGAATTGTTAGACAGCTATGATATGGTTTTTCAAATGGACCGGTTACATCCACCTATACATAACTCTGGATTTTATGCTGTTAAACCAAGTAAAATAATCATGTTGATATATAAAGAATGGGTTAGCTATACTGAAAACAATACGCGAACAACCGAACAACGGGCATTTAATGCATTACTACCAGGGTTTTTGAAGTCCCATGATTTGAAGATTAAAGCCCATTCGCTATCAACATACACTCCAGGATGTAGATTCTGGGAAAACAGTAAAAATATATCTTCAAAACATGATCCATTTAGTCAAAGCAGAAGAGACAATGAAACGGTTATCGTGCACAATAACTGTGCAGGTGGACACAGAAAGAAAATATACCTTTTCAAGGAATCGTTGTTATGGCGATATGACGAAGATGGATATTACAGTGATTCACGTAAGAAATACTTGATGTACGATAACATCATAACGAGACATGACAATTTGAAAGATTTGGAATTATCAGCCCTACAGTGCGCGTTATCGATTGCGTTTATACTAAATCGAATCCTCATTCTGCCTAATTTTCATTGCTATGAAGAAAATTCAGACATGTATGATGAATGTTCTATTTTGCAATTCAACTTCACAGCGTTAGATAATCATTTTCAATATAGAGAACATTCTTTTCTCTATAACCCATTAACATCACCAATTATCAAGGAATCTATAAGTGATCCTTTGATTATTGGGTCGAAAACAAATCTTGAAGGATTTGATCAAATGGGAATAAAGGCTTCCCTTAAAGATGCGCGATGTGTATACCCGAACGATACACAAAATGGAGCTTCACCTGAGGAAATACGCATGTGGTTTGGAAAGTCCACAGAGAGCGTTTTATATTTTCCCTCATTATATCAATCATTTATCGGTTTCAAGGATGAAACCCAATTTGGTGACATTAATATGGCTCTGGACAGGTTATCGGGTCCTGATCCAAACTTCTGGACAGGAAAAATGTGGTAGCACATATTTTCTCAAATCATTCATACACTGTGTTACTGCAGTAGTGGAAACGAATAACACCGTCTTTTACGATTGTGAAAAATTGAAATGCACTTCTTTATTAATATTCACAGTATTGAATATAGGTCCTCGAGCTACAACTTCACTCCAAATTGCTAAAATCTATTTCCTATATATGCGCTATGTTGAAAATTGGAGCCGATTTTGGGGCTTAAAACGGCCAAGTCCACCATGTAAAGTGAATGGAAGATTTTTCAGCGATAATTTCGTGTTATTCCATGAATATTAATATAAAAGTGTACTTTATTTTTCACAATCGTTTAAAACGTGTTTCGACTCCTATACTGCAATATTTGTTCTTCGGAATCTTATGATTTTTATCTATATGAATAAATGTGTGTAAAAATGAATAAATTCTTAAATGAATAAAACTAAATGTGATACTAAATGCAAAAAAAGAATTGTTGATATTTTGTATATACTTTGTTGAAAATGCATTTTGATATTTTAGTTCAACATAGCATGAGATATATGATTCATATTGCCAAACAAAAAAATTGCCAAACACATCACGGCTTTTGTCACAGTATTTCGGCCTTTTAGTTTAGTAGTCAGATACTTTTTTTCTGAAATACATAGGATTTCTCTGAAATACATAGGATTTTAGAAGTCTGTTTCATACTGTATGTAAACATAAAACATTAAAATTTCACTTTTCTTACGTTGCATTTTAAAATAGTTGCCGCATTGATTTTCTCTGAAAGTCGCATATGACAATGTGCAATGTTTTACCCTTTACGTTTAACAACGTTCGAAACGTTTCACAAAACAGAGCTGCAAAATCTCACTTCGCAATTTTGAGGATAAAACCCAAAATTGCTTAGTTAAAATGTCGAACAGATGCCTTTTATAGCCCATCGTGATGAATTGCCGAGTTACTGAATCGAACAATCTAACAATCGACTAAGTGATATATTAGGACCAGCATCGATGTCACTTTCCTCTGTCCGGCCCTGCCCAGGCTCATAGTTATATACCCTCAACTTAATTTTAATCAAAATATGGCTGTAAACATAAGGTGTGTTTATAAAAAAAACAATTCACTTCAATTTGATAGTGAGAACTGTCTATTACATAGATGTTAAGAGAATTGCTATGCAAAATCGGAATTTTATTTGTTTGTATATTGATCCAGGTTATTTCAAGGTGATACATCTTTATACATTTTACAAGGTGATACATTTTAGGAGAAATATAACATTTCGTAAAGCTTTAATGCATCAATATTTATAATAAGCTTATTATCAAAACTTAACACCATGACTTTAGCACATTATTTTTTTTATGAATAAAAAATGTTTATAAAATTATGGTCGAAATGTTATAAGCTGGAAAGTTTTTGAAACATGTGGTCAAATTTCTTAACATTAAAGTCGTATGATTGCGCCTAAATTATTCCCTTGAGTATGCTTACCACAGATGTATGCTTATCATCTGGAGGAAAATCATTTTTTCATAAAATTCAAAATATAATAGATTTAGTAGGAAAGGACAAGAAACCAAAAGTGATGGACAACTTTGAGGAGGGTAAACTTATTGTCTAATCTATTCTTATGATTTGTTACATCCACCCGCTCTACATTTTATAGATTTTATTTGCTATGCTTGGCAGATGAACTACAGGCAGTGGTTGTTCCTGACGAAAACACTATGACGCTATTGTAGTATAAAACTTTGTTTAGACATACTTATTGATAATCTTGGCCTAATTGATATATCTATAAGTTTAGAACCAACTTCACCACGCCTAATTGTAAAATTCAATCGCAAGCAAGCATTTTGATGTTTTTTAATAGTTACTTTATGCATTTAATACATATAGAGCTGTTTGAGGCGTTTATTATCATAGGAAATAAACACATACAAAGCATACAAGTGTACATTATATTCAGAGAGGTATTAGTACATAACGAAACTTCTAAGGTTAAAATTATTGACCGCAGAACTGTAAAAATTGAAAACTATTGGCCATTACATTGAAAAGGCAGATGACCTTACTAGCGGTGACTCAGTTGATCGCAAATATGCATTTTTTTATTTCGCGATTTTTATTACATTTTCCATATGTTTTTTAAAATGTTTTTTCTTATCAATTATTAAGCCATTGCAATTTGAATTGAAGCAGGGACGCTATTTTAATCCAAGAACTATGCTTATCGTCACAATGGAATTTGCAAATATAACTCTTATCCGTTGATATTCATCCTAATTCATTATTGACATAAACTACAATATGATATTTAGATATACATTGTTAATAGATTATTGCATAATAATGAACATGGTGTACAATAATTTGTGTACTTAATGTGTTTAGTATCATTTATATATAAAGCCGATGCTGTACAATACGTTCCTAACAATATTTGTTTTACCCAACCATCCTACAGATCTTTCACCTATTTTGTTTATGTACATAATGATAATTTTAAGAAAATGTCTTATTTTGTGATTATATTAACCTTAAATGAAGTTTTGTTTAGATATATTTTTTAAGATCTTATTTTAACTTATCGATCCATATTGACTTTAGAAGGGATGCCTCCAAACTAAATCCATTGGCCAACTATTGATATCTTCATCAGCCAAAGGAGATTCAGTTGTATCCTCAAAGTCAAACTGAGTATGTAGACCATATGGTAGTAGACCATATTTTCTCAAACGGCGCACCATATCTAGCACACAATACTCATCCTCATCTTGGCGTCCTAGAAACTCCGCGAGATGAAACCATTCCATGAAAACCGCTTGCACTTTGACCTTTTCAAAGAAGCGCAGTGAACCTTCCAGTGCTTTACACTCAGATGACTCGATGTCGATTTTAATGACGGCTTCGGGTGCGTCAAAGACTTCTAACAAGTCATCCACAAAAATGGTCTGTACTGTCACTTGATAGTTTCCATTTTCACCCCTTAGCGATGAGGCACCTTTTAACATATAAGGTGAAGAATATTCTTTAAGTGATTATAATCCGTATTGCGCTTAGTTTTGTTGTATTTGTTTTACGTGGTATATAATTAATACAGATTATATATTTCAATTGAGTCTTTTTAAAAGCTATTTATCATTTTTGTTTTCGGTGCAAATATGTCATTGGTTTTATATCATTGTGTAAATGGTACGTGTATGCAAGTCAACATAGTGCCAAATTAGTCAGTTATTAATATTTATATTTACCCTTTGTGTCATTAAATCCTTGCATCACCACAGTTTTTCTCTCATTAAAAACTGCATTTTTTACCAAAATAAAATGGTCATTAAAGTTATTGCGTTTGACCGACATCTGTAAATGCAAAAAGGTGCCTGGCATAGGTTCAACTGCAACCACTTGTCTCCCAGTCTTGGCCACAGTTAGTGAATGCACACCAAGATTGGCACCAAGGTCTAGAAACCAGGCTTTTGGAAAATGGCGCACGGCTGATACAATCGCCTTACTGATATGTGGTTCCCGAACCCCTAAAAAGTGAAAATTGCATAACCGATGTTTGAGTATTGAGTTTTCTAATGCAAGACATATTTGTGCCGAGAGCGAATCGACACCAATGCATATTTTACCACTTCTACTTGATATAATGGATATACATACATTCTCTGCATGCCGCATTGGAAAATATGTTTGAAGTCGTTAAAATTGATTGAACTGATTGAATTTGTATTTAAAAGTATTATTCCTCTAAGATGTTGTATTGATAAAGATGGCGTTTGCTATGATTGATATCAATTTATATTTATTAGTATTTGAATTGCACTTTATCATTACCATTTTATATAACATAATTATTTACATTGAAGATAATGAAAAATGTCAATACAAACCTGTATTATTAAGCAATCTTGAAACCCATTTGTCCATTTTATCAGGATACACACATATATCTACCGGAGGTTCCATTTTAGTTGTTACACAGTTGAATTCTTCTGGACGTGTTATAGGTATATCTTCAGAAAAATTATGTACATTGCAGATACCTTGCTGTTGAATAAAACTTCTTACTCCATTTGAATATACATAGCTTCCGATGGACTGGTATTGATTAATCTGTAACATGTATTGATGCTCATTTTAACACAATAGATTTCGATGTTAAATTAAAATGAAATAAACTTTGTTAATATTGGTTGAAACGCAAATTTGAATCATGATAAGCAAACAATAAATGATACTTTCGTTTTGTCAAAACAATGAAGTTTTATAGGTGATTGAAATATAAGCTTATATATTTCTTAAATCAATGAGTATTTCAATTTTCTTTTCAATATTTGAAAAAGTGATATTTATCTTGATATTTGCAAGATTGTTATTGTGTTGACCGCATAAACGAACAGGATTTCACACTAAGTCAATGAAAGAGTGAATAAAACTATGACTTTGTATACAATAATACTTTATCTTAACACTTGTGTTTGGAAAATCATATGCCTGTAATGAAATGATTACTGTATTGATATAAATGTGTCCTTTCTTTATTGCATGTTTCACATTTATATACTGTTTAGACATAGTTATGGTTAGTAATATACAATAAAGAGTCTATGTAGCGAAAGTCAGACGGTAGAGCGCTAAACATTATTATGATTTACATTACAAAAACGATGCATTCTACGCAGACACGCTTTAGATAATTATGGTATATCGAATTTAACGTAGGCAGGCTGGATCCAGTGTTCGTCGAACTTTGAATGGTATATTACAAAAGAACAAAGTAATGATATCTTTATTATACATTTTCTGATTTCGTTGTAATTTTTACTTTTACTAAATTTATGAAAAACTGACTTGAGTCTTGCTAGATTTTCTTTGCTAATAAAACCTCGAGAACCAATTTCAAATGCATAATATGACACGTTATTGCCAGAGTTTTCCAGGTCAAAAATAAACTTTTCGTATCTCTCAACTTTTCGCAAATGGGTTGCAGTAATATTGGTCTCGAACGGAACAGACAGTTCAAATAGAGTTATTGCCTTTTCACTTCTGTCAAAAATAACTAAGTCAGGTCGTAGATTTGTGATTAAAATATCCGTTGGTATGGTTGATACGCCTAACTTATGATTAGGCAGGTCAACGAAGGTTTCGATTGGCGGATCGGTTGAATTATGCGAGTAAATGGTTCGGAGGATAGAGTCGTGTCGCCATCCGTATCGTTATAATGAAATTAAAATGACGTTATGGTATTCTGATGTTTTAATAATTTATTAATATATTACCTTCCTCTTTAACATGATTATAAACAAGATTGCTTTTGTGTTGGTCGTATAATCGGACAGGATTTCACACTAAGTTAACAAGACGGAGAATAAAAGTATGACTATGTATAGCATAATACTCTACCTAAACACTTGTGTTTGGAAATTTATATGCATGTTATGAAGTGATTTCTGTATTAACATTAGAAATTATATTCTATTAAAAATGACGTAATGCTATTTTGATGTTTTAATAATTTATTAATACATTACCTTCATGTTTAACACAATTATAAACAGCGTTAAATATACTAAAATAGATATCCAAACTTGAAAACGCATATTTATTTAATTTTATATATTTGGGTAACTATTTTGGTAAATATTTGGTAAATTTTAGATAAATAATGTTTTTGTCTTAACGCATTTAACGTGATAAGAAATGAAGTTTTTTTTCGTGTCAAATAACATAATGCATGCAATAAGGTTGAAATGCATTTTTGAAAATATCAAATATCGATATATCCAATAATAAACTGTGAAGTTCGAATCAATCATGGAACGTGTGAAAATCTGCCATATCCTAACAAATTAAATAGATTTCACAAATTGACATCCATCTTTTTTAAACATTCATATGAAAGACTATAAAAGCGTTGTGCAGATTCTAATCGATATTCTTTATATTTTCAATTTGCAGGTCTGAAGTTTGCCTTTGGACATGTTTGCGTTAAATTCATTTGCTTTAAGCAGATTTCCATAGAAATATACTGCGAAATTGATTTTTTGTACTTGTTTTTGACAGTTATTGACACAACTATTGTATTAAAAAATGATTTTGGATTTCATGTATGGAAGATTTTCTAATAGATAAAACATCGTCAACTTTTCAAACAAATCACCTTGGGTTAGAAATGTCGGCACATGATGAATACAAATAGTCATGTGCGTGAATATGATATAACAGGAAAGTTAGCTACCGACTCTTTTTTGGTCGATACAGTTACGCCCTGCTTCCCTTGCTCATTTTTTTCAAGCAAATTTGTTTAAACTTTTAACCTGTCACACTACGAACTTTTCTGTGAGCTATTTGGGACTTTTATTGAAATTAAGAAAAGGAAAAACAACGTATCATATGCAATAAGAATAAGATATTTAACTGAAAGACGAAAATCGTTTTTATATCACATTTCACAGCATACTTAACTAATCTCCTTTTTGTTAATATATGTCATAGAGCTCACAGTATACCAAGAACGTGTATATTTATTCCTTATTCCTAACATGATTACATTGACATTGTACCTGATAAAACTATATTGGTACTATTATGTTTATAGCCAAACAATTATATTAACATGGTCATGATATCCAATATCACCGTTCTTATAGAAAAATGTATCGTAAATACATTTAAAAGCAAGCCACTTATTAAGAAAACACGTTAATTGAAAAGCAAGTTTACTTTTAACAACAAGTTGCTGTTTAAACTTGCCTTTAAGAAAGCAACTCGTTATTAAAAAAGTAAACACGCTTCATTGGAAAGGTGACTTGTTATACCCTATAATGTTCTGTCGCTTGACAAAGATTTTTTTTAATTTTTGAAAATGAACAGCTTCAAGTGTGACAATAAAAAGCAGTATGTTTTTTTTTGTAATAGATGTTTAATTCGAATAAAGAACATATAAGAAACACAACATTTACAAGATGAAGAAGCAATAAAATGATCTATTGTGGCAATTGTGATAACCCCTTTCTTATCACTATCACGTTCTTCATAATTGTGATTTACATAAGCTGCAAAAAAGTAATTATTAAGTAGCAAGTAACCATTAACACTGATGTGTTGGGTAGTTTGACAAGGGTTTTAACGCTTCCCATTAAGAATGGGATGAAGGGGGTTTGGTTTCTATTGTGATTTGTTCTATTTACAAAAGGCATGTTTTATTTTCAGAAAAAATGTAAGCATATATTTTATTATTAAACTAGCACAATAGAGTATACCCAAGCTGCAAAAATATTGACAAAACCGTTTAAAAGTCGGGATAGTGATGCATCTATCACCTTTGAGATGTTTGAGTTTATAAAGCAAAGACCCATAATTAGCTCAACAAGTGTGTGACTCGTTTATAGCGGTATTCAAGTTCAGAACTATCAAGCAGTTTAGCAAAAAATGGTATTTTCTTCTCCTGAATTATCGACATGCATATCACAACAACTTAAACAAAGGATTTAATTTTGTATGGTGTTCCTAGGTTATATTTTCTTGTTAGCAAAAACATTTATTTGTGATAACTGGTAAAATATAATGATACCCAAAATGTAAAACCACAATATAGCATGAATAGACTAGAATGACATGAATATTGTTGAATGAACGGAGTATTTATGTTCGCTTATTACATTTAAAAATAAATACCTAAGTGTTTAAAATCTATTGGCTTTGATTGAAATTATTATGATGTTTCTTGTTGACCAAAATAGTGAACTTGATAAAACACCTTAATTTTTTATTTAAACAATAAGCTCTTGTAAAAGGCGAGTTTTTAACTTTTTCTTGAAAATAACAAAGCTACGCGCATTCCGTATGGATGATGGAAGTGAATTTCACAAATAGGGACCGGCATGACTAAACGCCCTTTATTTTACGCAGCGCTTTGGAACGCATAGTAGATTTGAAGACTTGGAACGTAGTTCACGGAGGGGTTTGTATGGAATAATGAGTTCAGATAGATATTTTTGTGTCGAAACATGAACAGATTTGTCCACCAGCGTCAAAACTTTAAGCTGGACACGTTCACGGATCGGCAACCAATTTAATTGCTTGCAGACGTTCGTCACACTTTCACCATGCCATGGAAAGGCTGAAACACGAGCAGCGCATTTCATTATCCTTTGAAGGTGATTTGTGGTCGTTTTGGGGAGATTGGCGTATAGACTATTACAGTAGTCAATGCGTGCATTCACTAGCGCACAAACAAACGATTTTGCTGCATCCTCTTTGAGGTAGATCCGAACACGACGAATCCTATTTAGATAGAAATAAAAAGTTCGTTTTACATATCCAATATCGGTCTCAAGGCTAAGACATATACAAACAATTTGAACGACATCCGACGATTGCAAATATATCTCCCGTGCTACATTTCTTTACTTCACAATTGTCCCTGGTTATAATCTTTCCTGACTCAACATGACCATCTTATTACATTGGACTTAAAACATTCATTTTGAAGTTAATTTTAATTTAATTTGGTAGTATTTACCTTTAAATGTACTCTGTTAGCTTATTCTCATTTTCCGTCGTGATGACTTTATCATATGTATACATTAAGTGTCTGATTTTGGTGATGGTGGACAAAACCAAACTGTCTCTCTTCCTATCTTTATTCGTCTTGAGTGTCCTTGCTCAATAGTTTCTATTTTTGCCTGTATGCAATCAAGACTTACAAATACACATGCATCTTTTCCGTGAATTACAATTGAATATTTTTCATGGTTAACTCTGTATGTTGAATGCCTTATCATACATTCTATGAAGCATGTATTAATATTTTGTTAAAAATACTTTTGAATACACACTGAAACACTTTTGACCTATTTATGAACATTGTTATAAGCACAGTTTTGGCACAGTGAATTTATTGATATGGCAATTCTTTGGAGAGCATTTTGCTACTAAAATTTAATAAATTCAACTATTAAGCTTTTCCTTTTTGAGCCCACAAGAATACTTTGTGCATTTCGATTTTAGTTACTTACTGCTTATGACAGGACACGATAATATGCATGATTTTCTCAGTTCAAGAAATTATGAACCATTATTCGACACATAATTCATAATAAAAAAAAATCACTGCAGTTCCGCTCGCTCTTCTGTCAAAAAATTTCAGGTATAAATACATTTCTCGGGATTGGTTTTAACGTTTAGTGACACGGAAGTGTTGTGATCTGTTTTCCTGGAAAAAAATATTTAAACAGACACCTACTCGTATTAAAGCACCAGTTGTAAGTAAAATTTTCACATATAGTACACACAGTGATTAACTTTTTATAGCAATAATTTCCGCTAGAGATGACAACTATAAATAGTTTTCGGGTTATACATCATTTTGTCAGTGTTCCAGCCCTTCAACCCCTTGAACAACCTGACACATCAAGCAACGATTCGACATCATTAGCTAATTCATGAGTTTTTGTAGTGTTGACTCGATCATGATGTTATCCCCTGAATAACCCATCTCACATAGCTTCTCATCTTTCTTCAGCCATTAGCTCTTAAATAGTTACAAGTAATCTAAACACGGATCGTCCAGTGGCGCACTGCGAGGTTCGTCATGAACGATGATTATGATAGTCGAAAGGAGCAGTGTCAGCCAAATGACGTCTCACATGCAGTGGAAGAGCCCAAGCCAAGTGCATGATGGATCACACCGTGCACGCTCAAGCAGCCATCCACACACACCTGTTGATCCCCATAATACACGTACGAGGTCATAACATCAGATACCTTGCACCATGTGCAAGACTGTTAGTCACTCAGTGTACCAGAATTCATTCATGATAGCATCCGCTTTTTGAAATGTCTATCGCAGCAAACAGTGGACTCATCAAGACTCGACGCTTTCCGAGAGCGCATGGCAAAGTCCGCTACTCTCAACCACAAGACCCGCGCCTGTTTTTAGTGAACATGCACACCATTTATATAAACTGCAATGTTGCTCTGTACTGAGCATCGAAGAAGTGCGCGATACATCCATTGGGGCCTGGACTATACACGCAAGAAGAACCACAATGCAGATTAGAATATTTATGTTTTCCCTTTCCACTATATATTCCAATTCAAATTCAACGTTTTATACATATTTCAATTCAAGAGCTATTTCAGGATCTTACTAGTGGCCCAAACCTTTCACAAAATGAGATTTGAGCCTTTCGTAGCACCAGTACCTTAATAAATTTTGCAACTCTTGCTTAACCATGCTTTAGAGTATATCTATTACACTAGACCACTGTACCGTATTCTGGTAAACCAAATCCTATTTATCTCACGGCACTGAACTAGAACTATTGGGCATTGAAACACCCAACCACCAAATGTCAAACTCGCTTAAAATCCGAAATCTTTCAAAGGTGGGATGGTTGAACCAACTATCCCACCAGCTGAATAAGTATAGTCACCAAGCTGAAATTTAGTAAGCTCTAAAAGAGCCAAGGGGACACTATTCGGCTCCTGTCGGTTGCAGACATATGTATTAGGCTATTAAGAGCACTGTTATTGAACGGTTGACGTAAGAACTTGGTTATGAGCTCTATGATAAGGTATGTGTGTGAATATGTCTCAGGGGTTTTCCTAGAGATTCTCGAAGGGCGCCATACGGCGCCCTGGCCCAAATGCTAGGGCGCCCTTTCACAACATATGAGCGCCCATGTTATGACGGCGAATTGTACTCCTTAACTTAATAGACGGTATATATACACATGTATATATAATACAAAAACCAACGTCGTTTAACATGTATTTGATTATCGGTAGAAAAAAACTTAGTGTCTTCAACATCAACTTAAAAAGAGGAGAGGACCGGCATTATGGGTTATATAAAAGAAGAGAAAAAAATAATAGAGTCTTCTATATTTACGCTATATTGCATCATAGTAATTATAAAGGTAACCATAATCATCGAAAGGGCTATAAAATTAGCATGATTTGAAAATAAGTTAGGTATTGAAGGGAGTTTGAATCATGCATACTGCTTGAACTTCCGGAACTCAAGAGTAGCATCGACACAACTGCATGTATAATCATATGGTCGCGCTTGTGACTAATGACTTGCTTAGACACAGCTCTAAACATCGATATTTTTAAGTACAAATAAAATCACTCTGAAATCAGAACTTCTTTTATGTGTATGATTTTTCGGTTTTCGATATGGTTTTAATGCATATTTGGTCAATAATGGGTAAAATTCAAAAATTTATTAATGCTTTGTTCCAATTTTTATGGCGCAATCGGGCGCCCTGACCTTTTATTTAGGGCGCCATATTAAAATTTAGGGCGCCCGTGGCGACTGGCGCCCTCCAAGGAAAACCCCTGATGTCCACTGATGGTTAACTAAAACTGATAGTCGCACAAGAGGCACGGCCGATTTGAAGTTCCTTCTTCATTTTTCTCAGTCAAAATTAAGATAAGAAATGTATATATATATATACAAAAACAATACACTGGTTGTCGCACCGGCTTAACACCGCACACTTTTTTTTATAAACAAGCGTCCAATGAAATATGCTGTTATATTTTATAATCCTAAAAAATGCAAACTTGTTGGAGACAATGGTATGGCCAACCGTAAATACAACGAAACTTATTGGTAACCGTAACTATTTTAAACTGTGCATATCTCATACAGCAGGAATGCATTTAGTCTTCGCCGTTGGGCAAACAGCCCGAAGCAAAAGGCCAAGGGCACATTAAAATATCTCTGGGGTGCAGTTTTTTCGAAACAATGGTCATATTCATAAAAAAAGTAAGCATGGTTGCATTCTAAGCTCAAGCTCAATCTTTCGGTTACCGCTTTGAATATCTAAAAATATTTTATTTTAGTGAGACGTACAGTCCGAGCTTAGATGACAGGTAATTTTTGTGATGTATGTATCCTTTAAGGCTTAGCCTTCACCTAGGCGCAGTTTTTTGAAAGTAGTGCACCCAATGGGTATACTTTTTTGTGAACAAAATGTAGTGTTATGAGCTTGATTCAATAGTATATTGATGTACATAGAATATCGAGAACCAAATTCAAAAATAAAAATATCAATATGAACTTTGATCTTATAGAGGACAAATAAAGCATATAAGATATCGATTGATCAATGTGAATATTTAGAATTATGTTGTTTTGAAATGTAACGGTATACGGTTTTAACCACCATTGAGAAAGTTCTAAGACAAAAAGCCTGAGACAATCTGCCGCTTCCATATGTGGCCTGTTGATGTGCATTGATCAACCAGTGTTTGAAGATATATATATTTTATTCGAGCAAATGTTTTTCATACTTATTCCCGACAAGCCGGTTAACTTCATATTGAGTGAGATTTTCTAAAGTCATTTCATTGTTGCAATGGTGTGGATTTAATATCTATAAGTAATTTCATTTTCGGTGACATTATAGACCGGGATTTTCATACCTTTTGATTTGTATTCGGCAAAAATAGCGGTGTGCTTTTTTCAACTGAATGATTTTATACAGCATTAAATCTTTTACACTATTTGATAACACGGTAATCAGGAGTTTATTTGATCAAGGTATGATTTATTGATATTTATACATGGTCGTCAAAATAGTTTGCTTAGAAACTGTAGACCAGACGTTGAAGCCTTGCTATATATGACGATTTCTTGCTGTTCCCTATAAATACAGATTATATATGCTCTTAAGGTATAAGAAATATATGACATATATTACTTGTATTTC